>CBVK0100043608.1:12743-33112 GCA_900067695.1 Picea abies | reverse complement strand
TCCATTGTGCAAGCCTTCCGCCAATGGAGACATTACATTCTTGGGAAGGAAAATTGCAATGATCACAAGCCACTACAGTTCATGCACACCTAAGGAAAATTGTAGAATGACCGCCATTAGAAGTGGTCCACATACTTACAACAGTTCCACCTCAACATCAAGTATAAAACAAGAAGTACCAACCGATTTGCTAATTGCCTCAACCGACCTCCAGTCGCAGGACTCATCATAGTGCTAAACTCTTGTGGCCACGAGACCTCTAGATGGACCCACCTCTACGAGACAGACCTTGAATTCTCCACCACCTACCAAATGTTGGGCACCAAATCAGTGGTCGCTAATTTCCATCTCCAGGATGGGTTGTTGTGTCATCTAGGCCATCTCTACGTTCCATCAAGCGAGCGAATGAAGCTGATTTGGGAAGCTCACTATAGTCGGGTGGAAGGACACTTTGGTGTCAAAAAGAAAGTGGCAATGCTGCAGAAAAATTTCTACTGGCCGAAACTTCGACAAGATGTCGGCAAGTATATCAGGTCCTGCACCATCTACACTATTGCCAAACTGACCACTAAGAAACAGGGTCTATACACCCCTCTGCCTACTCATGACAGACCATGAGAATCCATCTCAATCGACTACATGTCAGGCTTCCCGTCCACTAAGAGGGGAAATGACTGTGTTTTTTGGTTGTTGATTGCTTTTCCAAGATGTTGATTCTAGCTGCCTGCAAGAAGAACATCACAACACAAGCCACTACCAAGATCTTCTTTGAACGAGTATGGGTACATTTTGGGATCCCAAAAATCATTATATTAGACCATGACAGTCAGTTACTCAGCACATTCTCATCGATCCTTTGGTCACTATTGGATACCAAGCTCATCAAATTCACTACCTTCCACCCCTAGATAGATGGCCAAACTGAGGTCGTCAATCAGATGATCGTACATATTCTGTGCATGTACAATTCAAAACACCCGCGCAAATGGGATGAGAGTCTTCCCTATGTCCAACATAGCTACAACCAAGCCCTACATAGCTCAACTGGCCACAACCCCTTTCAGGTGGGGTTGGGATTCCAATCATTGGGCCCCATGGATGTTGCACTACCCCTGGTGACCACCTCGACCGACTCGTCTCCTGCTCCACCAGAAGCTGACAAATCCACCCGGTTCATTGAGAGGATCCAACACATCTGCCAATAGGTTCAGGATATTCTACAAAATTCTAATTCCAAGTACAAGCAACACCATGATCAACATTGGGTGCCACATAAGTTTCGGGTGGGTGACAAATTTTGGTTCCACTTGCAGAAAGAATGCCTTACATAGCCCAATCAGAAGCTCCACCCACTCCATTATGGGTCGTACACCATCACCAAGGATGTGGGTGACAATTCTTTTGAGCTCATCATTCCCCCTTTCCTTGGCCTGCACCTAGTCTTCAACGTGGCTCCCCTTCGACCATATTTCCCACCATTATTGGACACCTCAGAGATACCAAAGCAGTTGACACCAACATAGCTCAACATTGACTGCATGTAAAAAGATTCCAATTATCATATTGTGGACACACAGATCAAGGGCACTCGACAACAAAGGATCTAGCTTTATCGAGTCGTCAAAGTAGGGTAGCTCTTGCACCAAGGCAAGTGGCTCACCCGGGGCCAAATTTAGCAGAAATTTCCTCATCTGATGGGGGAACTCAATGCAATGGAGACCATTGCTTCCTAAGGAGGAAGGATTGATCCAGGTGGATATTGATGACCACCCACCTATTCCACTGGATCGAAAAACAATTTTCCACCTTGGCAGTTTTGAGGGTTCCAAACTTCTAGGGCCTTTTTGAGGCCCTAAACGACGTTTTTTTGGGGATTTGGGGCCCAAGTGACTGTCAAAGGTATTATTTCAGGCCAATAAAAAATCGTTCTTCTCATTTAGACCTTTCCAATGGGCTATTGTGCGCCTAAAATGGATATCGTATGCAAAAGTTACGACCTCGGGAAGTTGATGTACTAACTTACCCAAACGGGGCCCACATGACTTTTGGCACTTCATCTCCTAGGATTAGGTTTTTAGATGTCTATGACTTTTGGCATTCTCGTCTATTGTAAAAAGGCTAACTTACCCAAACGGGGCCTGCATGACTTTTGGCGCTTCATGTCCTAGGGTTAGGTTTTTGGATGTCTAGGCTTTTTGACATTCCTGTTTATTGTAAAAAGGCCTTCAAATCCCCATTTTAATTATCTTCTTGCGAATGAGCACAGTCGTCACAACTCTTCTCAGAGATAAGCCACCACCATTCCAACAAGCTTGTTTTACGCTGCATTTTACAGTTTCAGCTTATTTCCTTATTGAATTGAAAACCGGTTTTACTATATCTCTAATATTCCATGTTAAGCATATTTTAATACTCTGTATTCATTTCGTTCTGCTCATAAAATCTAGATCAACTAATAACACCTGTCTTTTTCTATTTTAAAATTATAACTTGTTTGAAACCAAGGCATGCACAATCGATAACGTTGCAACGAAAATATTAGAACCCCTAAATAAAAAATAAGTGTTTCTAGTATCACCTTTTTTTTTTCAGGGTTAAAATTATATCACTTATATAACCATGTCCTGAAACTCGATACTCTTGCAAATAAAATCATAAAAAAATAATAGAGAGGAAAAAAGTTAAAAATATAAAGAAAAAAACCCTAAACCTAAATGAAAACATGTTTAATAATAATAATAATAATAATAATAATAATAATAATAATAATAACCGCTTTCTTTCTCTTCCCATAACCTTAAAACCCACCTCTCGGTTAGAAAGACACAATGGTGTTATGGGAGGGGCAACCCTAAATGAGTGGCGAGTTTTAAGGTTATGGGAGGCCATGGTGATGGGATGGAGTATGGGGAATAGGTTGAGCGGAGGGGTGATTCATGTCCTTTAAAGTTATATATATATATATATATATATATATATATATATATATATATATATATATATATATATATATATATATATATATATTATTTTTTAAATTATATGTTTTTTTTCGTGCCACTTTCAATTGGAGGGTTGATTTTAAGGTTTTGGTTCACAACATGGCAAAGTGTTTAGACCATGGTTGTAATTTTAATCCCAAAAATGGTGATTCTGGGAGCACTGTTTTTTGAATCGAGGGTTAATTTTGAGGTTTGGTTTCACAACATTATAGGGTGTTAAGGAAGTGGTTGTGAAATGTTGTAATTTTAACCCCTCAAAAAAAGGTTATTTTGGGAACATCACTTTTTTATTCGAAGGTTTATTTTGGTATTTTTAATTCAAAATTATGAGTTTTTAGGGTTACAGATTTTGTTTTGAGTTCATAGTTTTCATCAAATTGGTAACTAAGTTTAAATTTAAATGTAAAAATAATGAGATAATTTTGATTTTTTAAACTTAAAAATATAAAATTATAAGATTATTTTTTTAATTTTGAAATCACAATTCTCATTAAATTAATAATACTTCAATTCAAACATAAAAAATAATTTGTTATTTAAAAAAAATATAAAACCACCATTTTCATTGAAAGAAGGTTAATGTGAGTAGAAAATGGCTGAGAGGAGATCCAAATGGTAATAAAGGAGAAAAGTGCCAACTCATGAATTTAATGTCTCTTTAACAAGCTTTGTATGTAATGTCCTTGATATAATCCCTAGTTTAATTAATGCATAATGTGGATATGATATATGGTTGTGGCCAAGCGATGTAATATGAAAATTGTATATCTGAATTTAATAAATAAAATGTGATGCCAACTGCTAGGGGACATGGATAGAGATGGGGGTTGATTAATCCACAAGAGAGGGGAGGGTCTAAGAGAATGACTAAGAGAGGAGTCAAAGGGGGGGATTACCCATGTATATTAATTCAAACTCACTTCCTAAAATTATTGTTGGTGTATGAACCTTCTAATTCTTGATTGAGTGTTCCCAAAACCAATGATTGAATACATGTAAGAGGGTGGGTGTGAGAAGTCACATCCCATAGTTATTGAGAGCATGGGGTTGAGTACAATCATCTTGGGGGAGAGTGTAAGTCAAGCAAGTAAGAAAAATAGAGAAAATTTGTATGGGAAGAGAAGGACAACATTAGACAATCACGTTTTTGCATGAGAAGTAGATTTTATATGTAGATTTTGAGATAGTAAGGGGGAGCAAAGTGTTGGAACTTGGAGGCAATAATGTTGGATGTTGGTACTCTATTTTGTCAGCTAAAAAGCATCTAAACATATGTCCTTTTTACCCTATTATCTCTCTTTTTGGCACGTTTTTCATTCATCTTTTCCTAATAAAGACATTCAAAGGCGTATTAGGTAATTTCTTATTTTATTTTTAATTGTTAAAAATCAACAAGTTAAAATAATAAAAATTAAGATTTTATCAATAATTTCAGGAATAACTTTGTTGTTGTAATTCACCATTCATTTAGATGGTTGCAGGTTGAACTGGAGGAAATGGGCATGTGGGCTATGATCCATGTCTTCATACTATGGTGTATGTCCTCTTGGATGTGAGTAAAAGAGCCAGGAGCCCATCGATCAACGCTCTACTCAACGCGAGTATCAACAAGCAATTCCACAATAGAAAAATAAGATATTCGAGCCGATTCACGAAAGCATGGAATCATCACTCAATCAAGATCGAATCAACTTATCTATGTAGCTAGTTGGTTGTATCATTACTCTATGAGAGTATTTCTAGGATAAGTTGTTATATTTCACCTTCTATAAGTATTCTAAAAATGAAGCTTTGAGGGGATTAAAATAGGAGATAGAACTTATCAACTCAAGTTGTAAACAATTTTCATGATGAATATAAGAGCCCCAATTTCTTTCAACTAGTTGTCTTCTTCCAGTGCATGTGCCAAGCTTGGAGGGCCCCCTTTCTCTCATTCATGTCACTAGTGTAAATTGTTGTGCATATCTTTATTTGTTTACAACTTCTTACTTTGGTAAATCATTGCACTCTCTTGTTTATATATCAACTCTTTAATTTCTAGATTTAAATTCGGATTTTACTTTTGTTTTCACTTGCAATTTTTAATTGATTTAATTATTAGATGATTGATTAGTTTTCTTACAATCTACAACTCTCATAAGTAAATAGTGCACTGCTACAAGAACCTACATTCATTGAGGTAACATAACATTACAATATGCTTTACTACCAGTGAGACTATGATAACTCTAGATTGAAGAAGTTAAAATGTAGTTCAAAACTCTTTTCATTTGCATGAGTGATTGGCATATTTACAATCTGTAATTATCACAAGTCAATAGAGTATTATTGCAAGAGCCAACAATCACTGTGGAAATACAACCTTGCAACCTGAATTTCCACTAGCGAGGTTGTGATAACTATATATTGAAAGTGTTAGATCTTTTCAGTTTGAATGTGTTTGTTAAGTATTCTTTTCAATCTTCAATTTTCACAAGTTAACAGTTTTAGGGACCTAACCTCCCTAACCCCTCATGTAATAGAGGCCAATATTAATAAGGCCTAGTAATAAGGAAGAATAAGACACATGTAAGAAGACCTAATAGACGCTTCCACTTCTAGTAGATCTTCTATAAAAAAATTTTGGTAGATAGATTTAGTATAAATAGGAGTTGAGAGCATGAGAAATTTTTGTCTTGAGAATTATTGTAATAGAGTGATACTCTACTGGAGTTTCCCCCTCGAAGAGGCAAGTGAACATTGTTTCCTACCAAAAAAGTTATTGTTTTGGTGTCGTGGTTTCATCTATTGTGTTGTTCAACTGTTATTCTTTGCAATATTTTTGTTTTCGGTTATTATAATAGATTTGGTACCTTACAAGTGGTATCAGAGCACTTTCCTTAGCATAAAATTGTGGGTTATTTTTTTCCAAGGTAGAGACGTATTATGACGTATTAAAGCTATAGAGATATGTCATTCAACACATAAATCCATGGCCGGGGAAGAATACGCGCAAAAACTACAAGTAGTGCTTAAGCGCACATTGTTGACCACCCTTGTAACTCCTGTTGGTACCCCTTTGAGTGGTAGCGCATCAGAAAACACATGTATACGAATTGGCCTAGATATCCTAAAGCCCTCCATAGATAAATGAATTGACCACCTGACTGTTATAGTGCCATCAAGAACAACGCTTGGGAAGATACTCTCTAGTCCCTGGGTAGTTGGGTACTATGACTAAGGGCACGATCTAGCCTCCTTAGTTGGTGCCCTGAGATATTGGGCTGAGTACTACTGTTGGACCCCACACATATATCAAGGAGCTATAACACAGAGAAAAACCTTATTTGTAGAAACCTTGAAGACCCTAACCCTTGGGATGGAAACCAAATAGAACATTCAAGATCTATTCTCGTGCAACTGTGCCGCTTGCATTTTGGTTGTGAAATTCCTACACATTTCTTCTTGTTAAGCATTTGGCCATTTTCGTCACTACAATATTATTCAGATCATAGTATAACTCCATAGGAGTAAAAAAAAGAGTTTGGATCCTACTAGCACCATTATTTGAGACCTATCCCATTGGATTTATCTCTTCACCCTGATCATAGTCATACATATCATTTTTCAACAATTTGTTTTTCCGTGGACCTGAACCCTTCCCGACACCCCTATTTGGCATCTATCCCATTGAATTTATCTCTTTTCAATGATTGTGGTGGTACCAATCAACAATATCCCCTTCTCTGTGTGGTCCCACTTTTCCCCTTGTCCCATCCCCATGGCCCACACTCGCAACCAATATTGGGAAGAATGTCTCACCGCCTTTGGATATGCTTATGAGATCATTTACAATAAAGGAAAAGACAATGTGGTTGCTGATGCACTTTCCAGAAAATATGAAGATGAAGGGTCCCTTTTTTCTCTCCCCTTCATTGTCCCAGATTGGCTCCAAGCTGTTCACCAGGAATGGCTACATGATTCCAAAAGTTTTCATATGATATAACAATTGCACTCCAATTCTCTAGTTTCCCCAGGGTACTCTTGGCTCAATGATGAGATTCTATACAAAGGTTCTTTGTATTTAAGTAAACAATCAAAACTTAAATCCATGGTACTTTCTGAGATTCATGCTACACCCACAGTTGGGCACTTCGGGTTTACCAAAACCTATGACAGGGTCAAACATTCTTTTTTCTGGGATGGTATGAAACAAGACATTCATAATTTTGTGGTTGAATGTGATGTGTGTCAACACAACAAGGCCGAAATAGTCAAATCTTCTAGCACACTATAACCGCTTCCAGTTCCACCTGTTATTTGGTGGGATATCTCTATGGATTTTATTGTAGGCTTACCTAAATTGGGAAATAAATCAGTCATCATGGTGGTAGTTGATCATCTTTCCAATTATGCTCATTTTTGTGCTCTTCAACACCCATTTACAACATCCCTTGTCGCTCAAATTTTCATGGATCAGGTCTTCAAGCTTCATGGCATACCACATTCTATTGTCTTTGATTGTGACCCAAATTTAACGAACAATTTTTGGAAAGAACTGTTCAAGCTACAAGGCACCCAATTGCATCTCATCACAACTTATCATCCCCAGATTGATGGTCAAAATCAGTGGGATCAATGGTTACCACTAGCTGAATGGTGGTACAACACTTCGTACCATACAACTACCTTTGTGACTCCTTTTGAAGTGGTTTATGGACAAAATCCACCTTCAGTTCTCTCATATTTTCCAGGTGTCTTGAAGATCCAGGTGGTACCAAACGCTTCCAGTTTGCAAGGCTATTCTTCATACCCTCAAACAGAATTTGGTCATGGCCCATAATCACATGAAGCAACAAGCAAATCAAGGTCGCTCTGAATGTCAATTTGCAGAAGAATATTAGGTGTTTCTTCGACTGCAACCCTACAAGAAAACTTCCCTCAAGGCTGACCATTGTTAGAAACTGGTGCCCAAATTTTATGGTCATTATACCATTCTCAAGCATGTGGGACATGTGGCCTATCAATTAGCTATTCCCAATCATTATAATCTCCATCATTTTTTTCATGTTTCCTTCTTAAAGAAGGTGATTGGAACTAAGTGCAAAACTCAAAGTAACCTTCCCGAGTTGGAAGAAGAAGGCTCCATTTGGCTACAACCACAAGCAATTTTATATCAATGTGAGCATTGTCTACATTAGTGAACCATCAAAGAAGTGTTATTCCATTGGAAATATACAACTCCAACAGATTCCACTTGGGAACCAACTATCATTCTACAACAATTTCCCCATCTCAAGCCTTGAGGACAAGGTTGTTTTTAAGGGGGAGGACATGTTACGGACCTAACCCCTCACATAGGTTTCCCCCTCAAAGAGGCAAGTGAACATTTCCCTTAGTAATCAAAGTGATCTTTATGGTATTATTTTGGTATCATTTTGGTATTATTGTGGTGTTGTTCTGTTTATATTGTTGTTCATTTGCCATATCTAGCTATTTATTTATGGTCTGCATACTTTTTTATTTGGAATATTACACATCCTCTCCAAACATCAAGTTGTTTTTTCCACTCCCTAGGGACTTCCTCCTTCCTGTGGTGTTCATGATCATTCCATTCCCCTCGTCTCCGGAAACCTTCCTCCCAATGTTCATCCCTATTGTCATCCCTTTGCCTAGAAAAATGAAATTGAGAAAAATATTTAACAATTGCTCACCACAGGAATTATTTGTCCTAGTACTAGCCCATATTCTTCTCATGTGGTCATGCTACTTTAGAAATAAGGCTCTTGGCACATATGTTATGACTTTCACGCCCTCAACAAACTCACAATCAAATAAAAATTTCCCATTCTTGTCATTGAAGATCTCTTGGATGAATTCAATGGTGCCCATTTCTTTACTAAACTTGATCTTCATTCTGGCTACCACTAGATACGTATGAAAGAGGTAGACATTACTAATATTTCATTTTGAACTCATGAGGGTCACTATGATTTCCTGGTCATGCCCTTTGATTTGTATAATTCTACCTCCACTTTCCAAAGCCTCATGGATCATCTCTTCCGTCCTTTTCTCTATCATTTTGTCTTAGTTTTATTTGATGATATCCTCATCTATAGTAAAACATGGACAACCCATCTGGCTCATGTGGATCGCGTTCTTCATCTACTCTCTCAACACCAAATTTTCCTCAAACAATATAAATGTTCTTTTGGAGCCTCAAAAGTCAAGTACTTGGGTCATATTTTCGGCGAGGCAGGTGTTAGTGTGGATCCTAAGAAGATTGAAGGTATGCAGGATTTGCCTCGCCGCAAGACTCTCAAAAGATTGTGTGGTTTTCTTGGTTTAACAGATTATTATCACAAGTTTGTTAAGAATTATGGAAAGATTGCGACGCCTCTCACTACTCTCCTTAAAAATAATTCTTTCACTTGGACTCCCGTAGCTGATTAGGCCTTTCAAGCCTTGAAGGTGAATATGTGCACCACTTTTTTCCTGACCCTTCCTGATTTCACAAAGACCTTTGTCTTGGAATTTGATGCTTACATGAGAGGAATTGGAGTAGTCCTTATGCAATATGGTTGGCCTTTGGCCTTTACCAACAAACAACTGCTAGAGTGACATTTGGGCCAATCAATATATGAAAAGGAAATGTTGGATATTATTCATGTAGTGGATCTCTAGCACCCTTATATATTGGCGAAACACTTCCAAATTAAGAAATATCATTAAATCCTCAAGTATTTTCTAGAGCAACGTTCTTCATCCCAGAGCAACAAAAATGGGTGACTAAGATATTTGGATATGATTATGAGATCATTTTAAAGAAAGGAAAATAAAATGTGGTTGTTGATGCTCTTTCAAGAAAATATGAAGATGAAGGGTCCCTTTTCCCCCTCTCCTTCATTGTACCAGATTGGCTCCAAGATGTTCACCAGGAATGGCTACAAGATCCCAAAATTTCGCATTTGATCCAAAAATTGCATGCAAATTCTCTAGTTTCCCCAAGGTACTCTTGGCACAGTGACAAGATTTTCTACAAAGGTCATCTGTATCTAAGTAAACAGTCACAAATTAAATCCATAGTGCTTTCTGAGCTTCATTCCACACTCACAATTGGGCACTTAGGGTTTACCAAAACCTATGACTGGGTCAAATGTTCATTTTTTTGGGATGGTATGAAACAAGATGTTCACATTTTTGTGGAAGAATGTGATGTTTTTCAATGCAACAAGGGTGAAACAGTCAAATCCCTTGGCACACTACAACCACTTCCAATTCCACCCGCTATTTGGAGGGATATCTCTATGGATTTCATTGTTGGATTACCTAAATCGGGAAATAAGTCATTCATCATGGTGGTAGTTGATTGTCTTTCAAAGTATGCTCATTTATGTGCTCTTCAACACCCATTTACCACCTCCACTGTGGCTCAACGTTTCATGGATCATGTCTTCAATCTTCATGGCATGCCTCATTCTATTGTTTTTGATTGAGATCCCACTTTCACCAGCAATTTTTGGCAAGAACTGTTCAAGCTATAGGGCACCCAATTGCATCTCAGCACCACCTATCATCCCCATAATTATGGTCAAAATGAAGTTGTCAACAAGTGTTTGGAAACATATTTTAGGTTTTTTGCATCTGAAAGGAAAAATCAATGGGCTCAATGGTTACCACTAGCTGAATGGTGGTACAATACTTCTTACCATACAACTACTCGCATGACTCCTTTTGAAGCAGTATATGGACAATATCCACCTTTAGTTCTCTCATACATGCCCAATGTCTCGAAGGTTTAGGAAGTTGACCAAAATATTACAATTCAAGAGGCTATTATCCATACCCTCAAAGAGAATTTGGTTATGGCCCATAATCACATGAATCAACAAGAAGATCAAGGTCACTCAGAACGACAATTTGTTGAAGGAGACCATGTGTTTCTTCGACTACAACCTTATAAGTAGACTTCACTCAAGGCTGACCATTTTCATAAAATGACACCCACATTTTATGGTCCTTATACAGTTCTCAAGCATGTGGGACAGGTGGCCTATCAATGCTATTTTCCTAGTCATTCTAAGATCCATCCTGTTTTTCATGTCTCCTTCTTAAAGAAGGTGATTGGAACTAAGTACCAAACTCAAACCAACCTTCCTGAGTTGGATATAGAAGGCTCCATCTGGTTGCAACCACAATCAGTTTTGGACCAGCGTGAGAATTGTCTTCATCAGTGCACCATCAAGGAATTGTTTGTCCAATGGAAAGATACAACTCTAGCAGATGCCACCTGGGATCCAACTACCATTTGCAACAATGTACTCATCTCAAGACTTGAGGAAAATGTTTTTTTTAAGGGGAAGGGTATGTTGGGTACCTAACCTCCCTAACCCCTCACCTAGGTAGAATACTATATTTTCCATTTAATAAAGGCCAATATTAATAAGACATAGTAATAAGGAAGAATAAGTCGAATGTAAAAAGACCTAATAGAAGCTTCCGCTTCTAGAAGATCTTCCTCTAGAATGTTCTTTTGGTAGATAGATTTAGTATAAACAAGAGTCAAGAGCATGAAAAGTTTTTGTCTTGAGAATTATTGTAATAGAGCGATGCTCTATTGGAGGTTTCCCCCTTGAATAAGCAAATGAACATTGTTTCCTATCAATAAAGATATTATTCTGGTGCTGTGGTTTCATCTATTGTGTTGTTCAGTTGTTATTCTTTGCAATATTTTAGTTTTCAGTTATTATAATAGATCTAGTACCTTACAAACATAGTATTTTTACAAGATCCCTGTCTTGTAGAGGCACTGAAGTCTTGTAACCTGTCTTCCTACTAGTGAAAATGTGGCAAACTTAGGTTGAAAGAATGAGTTCTTGTTTAAAGTCTTGCAGATCAAGTTAGCTTGCATTTTCCCTTTAACAACTAGTTAAGAGATTTCATTAGTAGTTGATTATCATTGTAAGTTTTGATTTCATTCTTAGTATAAAGGATTGTAGAAGAAGTTTCAAAGATAATTCCCTCACATACAGTGATTGTACCTCACAATTTTACCAACCTCGGATTGACATAATAGTGTCTCATTTATGCAAATAAATTAGGTTGACATTTTTGGCACCATTGGCAAGGAGGTGTTACAGGAATTGGTTTTGAAATATTTAGTTTTTATAAAAATAAAAAGGTTTTTTATATTTTTTTGGTTCATGCATTTAGGACCAAGAGGAGTGAAGACTTTAAGATGAGAGGTAAGAATTGAAACATTCACTTTAGTGAGTCTTCACGAGACTTAGTCATGCATGGTTTTCACAAATAAATCAATTAGATATAGATATAGTAAAGGTAGGTTTGTTAAATTAGAAAAATAAGTTTGTTATGAGGAAAATCTCTCTATGGCTAGGGGAAATCCACAACAGATGAAATGACACCCATTAATCAACTATAATCTCAAGTATTATGTATAAATGAAATTCTAACAAGAGAAGGCTAGAAGCCTACCTCGTCCGGACGTACAGAGAAAACCACTGTTGAACACACGACCTAAAGATTTATGCTTGCCTCTTTTCCTCAACAACCAAGATACACAAGCATGTGGAAATGATATATAATGTTATCATAATCCATTAACATACATAACAAATACTACCATGGAAAGAAATATAATATTTGCAATATATCAATTGGACGAGAAAAGAGTATTTCTATTAATGTAATCAACAAAATTACATAGGTGACAAACTTCTGTAATGATACATATCATAACTGAGAAAATAAGTCCCTCCAGTTGGGCCTCCACCACTTCAATCCTCCACAAAGAAAATATCACAAGAAGGATTCAATGAAGTTCTCCATCACAAGATAGCAAGAGCTTGGGGGCTGAACATAACAAGTTTAGAATTTCAAGGACAAAGGGATGGAGACTCAATTTAGGTGAAATTTCTCCAGAGTGTCTTTGCTCTGAATCCTTTATTGTCTTGAATATCTTCAAGGCTTGTATATGGCTCAATTTATAGCCTCCAAATAGAATTGAAGGGTCGAGTCAGAGCATTTCTATTATATGGAAGGTCAAGGATCATAGATCTCGTGACATGGCATGGAAACCTAACACATTTTTTTTTTATATATTTTTTAGCACCAAAGCCTATGTATGTGAGTTGTAATGGAGCAACCCACATACATACACGAGCTTTATAACTGGTAGGTCTTATACATGTATAAAAATGACTATTTTTAGCTTTGGAGTGAACATAAAAATGGGAAATGAAGTCTGTAGAGAGGAATGGAAGGCCATAAAAGAAAGATGCATGGAAAGTGGAAAAATATGCTATAACAAAGTTCTCACACTATTTCAAAAAAAACAAAAGTTGTAGAAAAATCAAAAGTTTCAAAAAAATCAGACCCCCCCACACAACCATCCACTAAATAATCTACCCAACCACCTACTAAGCCATATAAAAAAACCACCTAATACATCATATACATAGCCATCTACTAAATTCTCTACCAAACCACCCATTAAATCATCCACAAAACCCCCCACTACTAACTTTCTTGTAATTAATAAAAAGGATATAGGGAAACAAATTGTTGCAAGGAGCTCAAAGCAGACGCAAACATAGGAAATTTTTGAACAATTCGAGGATCCATTAGACACACTAGAAGGTTGGAATAAAGAATTTTGGATATTTTGGGAGAATAAAATGGCTGATGAATAATTTCATATAGGAGGAAAAGGACCAAGAGGTGGAGAACGAGAATGAATACCAAAAGGAAGAGGAGAAAGAGAAAGAGGTCTATGAGGTGGAGAATGATAAATAACGCCATAAGGAGGAGGAGAAATAGAAATAGGTCCGAATGATGAAAGGGACATAACATGAGAATAGGAAGAAGAAGTTACTTTTGGTTTTCCTATCTTAGACATGCCCACAACATTAAAAAATGAGCTAAAAATGGAAAAAAATCCACCTTCAGTTAATCCTAACTTTCATGGTATGGTATCTGAAGAAACTAATGCATTTCTGTTTGAATTTGATATTTTATGTCTCACATATGGATATATTGATGATGCTCATATGCTTCATTTGTTTCTTGCCACTTTCAAGGGCACTGCTTTTAATTGGTTTATGGGACTAGGAGAAAATTTTTCCTTAAGAAATATCAATCTTAGTGTAGACCATGGGATTCCAAAGAAGACATTTTTAGGATGGCTCAACAAGAGGATGAGAGCTTAGAAGACTATCTAGAGATATTTTTGTACAATTTGAAAAAATCGAAACACAGTTCTTTAAATTTTGATATTATTCATACTGTATTTTTAAAAGGCATTCACGAAGAATATATTGACATTCTTAATCTCATGGGCTATGGTGATATTTCATCTTTACCATTTGAAAAAATTTCTAAAATGTGTAGGAAGGATAGAGATAAGGTTGGAAAAGGACAAAGAGATGCTCTTTCCAAAGTCACTAATCAGCTACTGGGAATAACAAGGGAAGAATTAGAAAATTTGTTGGATAATTTCAAGAATTATCTTTTAAGTACATTAGGCTCTCAAATTGATACATTAAAAGATAAAAATAAACAAGAATATCAATTTTTTGTTCTAGATGTAGGAAAAAACATCCACCAAGAGATTGTCCTTTGGATAGTATTCAAGTTTGTGGCATTTGTGTAAAAGATCATTCAACAGAAAATTGTCCATCACTTCCACGAATCAAACCAATTTATAAATATGAACGTGTAGTAAAAAAATCTCTCTACTATGTTGTACCGATAATACCATGGCAACCATGCACACCAGGTATGTCTCAAGATCCTGTTAAAAAATTTCCTACATATTCTAATCCAGATTCTGTAAAAAAGACATGGAATTCCCCTATGCCTTGCTAGGCATGGTCTCCTCAAAAGGCCCAAAACCAACCCCATCAAAAGGGTTGGCGAGGACCCACTTATGGAAACTAGCCTTCCTATAATCCTCAACAGTCATATCAACCATCATATTTTCAACAACCATTTCAACACCAATCTTTTCCTTTTCAACAACAACCATATATGCAACAACAACAAGTACCATCCACTCAATATTCATAATTAACCCAACAACCATATTCCATACCTCCTCCACCACAACAACTACACCTACTTTCTAACCAAACACCACCCAAACCAACTCAATTACCATCCTAGCCAGTGGCCAATCCCAATAATAAAGTGGAAAGACCTATTTATAATTTTGAAGAAGGAACATTTCCCACATACTCAATTGTTTCTGTATAAGTGTTGTAGGAAAATCTCCCTACGGACAGGTAGATTCCCTCTTGAGAGCTAGACCTTTAACTCTAAGACAGAAAGTGCTTAACATGGACACTGAATTCCTTTTGGATCTAAACAAGCTGATGAATGAAAGAGAAGGAAGAAGGTACGTACCTTATGAACGTCGTTTGTCCCCGCAAGGTCCAGGATGAGCCTCGATCTTGAGCTCCTTGTCAGGTCCTGCAAGACAAACAAAAGTACAAAAAAATTCCTACTCTACTGAGATTAGCTGAAACATAGATCCATCTACTACAGACAAACTTATATGGAACAAATACAAGTTTGAAAGAAATAGGCCAAGCATTGATTGTATTAAAGAGAACGACAATGAAGAATACTTACAACCATAAATGTGAGTGCAGCAGCTTCATCAAGCCCTCCTTGTCCGAACCCTTGCTCAAACAGTCCACACACAGAATGATGATGCTCCAAATGACATCTTCTTCATGATATCATAAATTAGATGCTTCACAATCTTTTCCCTCCCCTTTCACCATGAGAAGGCCTGCTTATATAGGCTTGGAGAGGTCCAACCACTTGAGATATCTTTGGGGTAAGTTGAGGATTTTCCTCCTTCAGTTATGGATCTTCCCTAAGATCATGGCTTGACCAAGGATTCGAAACCAACCACCTTAAGATATTGAGGGGATCTTTCCCTCATTCTTCTCAACAAACCAAATTTCACCTAGAAAAGGTAGCACTCCTCCAAAAGGGGCATCAGAGCGTTATAGCGCTACCCAAAAGAAGGATAGCAGGCACCAACGCTCCTAACAGTGGTAGCGCTCCTCAAAATGGGAATCAGAGCGTTATAGCGCTCCCCAAAGAAGGACATGGAGTGCCAATGCTTCCTGACAGTGTATAGGGGAGCGCTTCCCTTTGAAACTCATTTTTTAGTGGTTCTTTCAATGGCAATAAACTTGTACTTCTAGTAGACTGATTCCTCCTATTCAAAACTAGTCTTTGAGGTGTCCTAAGTGTCCCTGTCATGTCGTTGGAGGCATGACATAGGCAAGAAGGCAGTATGATGTTAGCAACACTTATAACACTTGCTGTCAAGATGCAACTCTTGCGACACTTGTAATGATGACACTTGTGACATTATCGAAGTGAGTAATTTTGATGTGTAACAATAAGATATCCACTTAAGGTTTGGAAGAACACTTCATAAGGAATCCCCCATTAAAAATAAAAAGAAAAAGAATAAGAAAAAGAAGAGTTTCCTAATAAAACTGGCACTACAATTGCACACAAATCAATTGAAACTCAAAAGGATCAATCACAATCAACCAAAAAAACTCCTTTTCCAGAGAGGTTGTACTTGAAAAAATCTATAAATATTTCTAAGCATGATTTATTAGATGAATTAAAGAACATTTATGTTAATATTCCCTTATTGCAGAGTATAAAGAATATACTAATCTATACAAAAAAAGGGAATTATGTCTGTCATGCTAGGGATGGAAGAAAAGTAACTCCACATTTAATGTGATTTGTATTAACATGATAGATGCATAAATACAAAGAAAATGATTGTTGGTCTTCCATAACTGAAGATGCTTCCTATCACCTACAACTATTCATATTTACAATATTATTACAATAATGCAATCCCAAGAATTATGTGTTTAACATTCCCCCCCTTAATCCGAAGGGGTGTGTGTGAGTCCAAGCATCATTATGAACATTTCAAAATTTTCTCTTTCGAGCACTTTGGTGAAGATGTCCACAATTTTCTCATTTGTGGAACAATGTCTCAAGTGAATAGTTTTGGCCTCTACATGATATCGAATCAAGTAATAATTTGTTTTGATATTCTTAGTTCGATCATGGAATTTGGGATTCTTGGCCAACTTGATTGCAGAAGTATTGTCAACTAGAAGAGGAGTAGAATTCACTTGTTTCTCCTGCAAATATTCAAGTATTTTTTTGAGACACACAATATCCTTCGTCGCTTTTGCAGTTGCCACATATTCTACCTCTGTTATGGAATCTACTGGAACCAACTATTTGCATGATCTCCAGGAGACAACAATTGATCCAAGACTCATGATATATCCTGAAGTTGACACTCCATTTTCCTTATCCCCAATAAAATTTGAATTAGAATATCAGATCAGGTTGAAGTTATCCACCTTAGAGTACCTGAGTCCAAAGTCTTGAGTTCCTTCTAAGTATTTTAGAACTGTTTTTGTAGCAGAACAATGTCCTTCACAAGGATTTTGCATGAACCCTAAAATAATCCCAACAACAAATGAAATGTTTGGTTTGGTGGTAGTAAGATAGATAATAATTCCTACAAGTTGTCTATGCTTGGTTGCATCCTCAAATTCATTCCCTTATTTTGATGTGAGTTTCAAATTCTATTCCATTGGAGTAGAAACAAGAATTCACTCAACCATGCCAAACCTGTTCAACAATTCTCCAATGTACTTCTTCTGGGAGATGGATATAAACCTTGGATTTTAAATCACCTCAATGCCTAAATAGTAGTGAATTTGTCCCAAATCTATCATCTCTAAGCCTTTCTTCAACTCTTTTTTTATGGATGCAATGTATCTCTCATTTTTCCCTATTATCAATAGATCATCTACATATACTACAAGATATACAACAATTTTCCAACTTTATTTACAAACAAAGTTGCATCGTCAAGATTGAAATGCTTGAAATTCAATTTCAGAAGATGCTCACTTAAATTTTCATACCATGCTCGCAGTGCTTGTTTCAATCCATATAAGGATTTGATGAGATTGCATACCTTATTTTCTTGTCCCTTCACAACAAAACCTTCTAGTTGAGACATGAAAACATTCTCTTTCAAGTCTCCATTCAAGAAAGAAGTCTTCACATACATTTGATGAATTTTCCATCCATTTTGTGCTGCCATGAAAAATAGAGTACGGATGGTATCCCATTTTGTTGTGGGGGAAAAATTCTCCTCATGATCAACACCTTATTTCCATTCAAATACTTTTTCCACGAGACTTGTTTTGTGATTTTCAAGTGATCCATCTAATCTGCACTTGTTATTGAATACCCACTTGCAGCTGATTGGTTTGATTACAAATGGAGGATCCACCAACTTCCATGTCCCATTCTTGATGAGAGCATCATATTCCTTCTTCATGGCTTCTTTCCATTCATCGTGAGAAGTGGATTATTCAAAAGAATTTGGTTCAAGGTTAGTATATGAATTAAACTCACAATCATATGAAACATCCATGTCATCTAGATCACCTGAGTTTGAATTATCTTTATTTACTCCATCTTGTCTTGAGAAAATTATGGTTCCTGTCTTTTAAACCTCATCAAGATGAAGACTTTCAAGTGTTTTTGTGAGCCATTTTGGTGGACATTTATGAGATGGTCCATGTTTCTCAATTGATTGAGATGGTGTTGAGTTCTCATCAAGGATTAACTTTTCAATCCTCTTGATCACATCATCCAAATAATCTTTGATTTTTGATGAAGTGGCAAGAAATTCTTCATGTGGGGAATATGGTGCTTCAAAAGGAGATTCCAAATATTGACCCAAGATAGGGATCCCCCTTCCAGATGTGGAATCTCATTATCAAATTCATGATATGTATTTACATGATTGAATCTGTCCAGATGATCAAGCCTCCTTTCAACAATTTATTCTTTTTCGGAGGATTCAAGAAAGATTACATCTATGGAAAGGAAAAATTTCTTATTTGTCTCATTGTAAAGATGATTTCCCTTGGTGGTATTTGTGTACCCCAAGAAGATGCACTTTCGAATTCTTGCATCAAGATTGATTCTTTTATCCTTACGAATCAAGGCATAAAAGGCGGAACCAAAGACCCTGAGATGCCTCACCAAAGGAATGTGGCCATACCACATTTCATAAGGAGTCTTATTTTTAAGAGCATGATATGGACACCTGTTATTGACATAAAATGCACATAGAACTACATCAGCCCAAAACATCAATTTAACATTCTTGAAATGCATCATGGAATGAACCATATTTAGGAGTGTCCTGTTCATTCATTCAACCACACCATTATGTTGGGGATTGTATGGAACTATGGTTTGATGTTTGATCCCATGTTGGTGAATGTAGCTTTCAAATTCATTAGATGTATATTCTCTTCCATTATCAGTTCAAAGAGAACCAACACAAAGATGAGCTTCATTTTGAATCCATACATGAAAATTTTTAAAGGTTTTAAAATCTTGTGATTTATCTTTCAACAAGTACACCCAACACATTCTGGTGTAATAATCAATAAAAGTCATGATAAATTTGTTTCCATTAGCAAAAGGAACATGCATAGGTCCACACAAATACAAATGAATCATTTCAAGTTTTATACATGCTTTGGAAGCATAATCATGAAAGGGTTGTTTTCCGTGTTCTCCAAGGATACAAGCATCATATTGCTCCAATTTCCTAGGAATAGTAGGAAAACTAGAAACACCATTATTTCTCAACAAATAAGATTGTCATAATTAATATGGTGAAATATGACATAAAAGACTAGATGGAATTATACTTGCATTGTGATGAGAGAGGTATGCAACATTTTATGTATGGGAAGATGTCCCTTTCAACTTCAACAGTCTTCCATATTCCATTCTAGTCATGAAAACCATGTTGTCAGAATCCTTCCTTATTTCAAATTTTCCACTGAACATATGAACAGAGTGGAATTGTTGTCTGATGTGCACAAGGGACAACAAATTCCATTGCATCTATAGAATATAGAGTACATTGTGCAGAAGAAAATCTAGGATTCTAGAAAACTTAACCTTGATGGTGCACATTCCCATAGGTTTGAGACTTGATCTATCTGCAAAATACACTATTCCATCAGCATTATCATCAAATTATTCGAATAAGTCTCTTAGAAATGTCACATGGGAGGTTTTTTGGCACAGGGGCAGACCCGGGGTTTGTTGACGGGCGAAATTGTCCGTCCGTCAGAGAGTGGAACCGGTCCGGGGTTGTCTAAATAACCCAAGACGTTTGGAATGAACCACCCTGACGGGTTTAACGGCTCCATTGGCCGCTCTAAGTTCCTAAGAAAACCAAAGAGGAAACTAATCTAAACT
>CBVK0100043608.1:0-12738 GCA_900067695.1 Picea abies | reverse complement strand
AGAGGAAACTAATCTAAACTAACTAATCTAACTAAAACAAATAAAACAAAATAAAACAAAATAAAACTAATAAAACAAACTAAAACTAAATAAAACTAACTAATAAACTAAACTAATACACTATTCTAATTAAAACAAACTACTAAATTAAACTAAAACTAAATATAAATTACACTAACTATTCTATACAATCTACTAATTACTATTATAATAACTCAAATCAACTATCTAATTAACAGTTGCAATATTACTTATTCACAAATGTACACTATAAACAACCTACAGATTTAATTAAAACCTGCAAAACTCGTGTGTTTGCTGCCCTAAGATAGCCAAGAATCTTTTTTGATTTTTTATCTTTTATGAATAAGAAAAAACTACTGAAATTAAACGATCTAATATATTTACTGAAATTAAACAATCTAATATATCAATTCTACAAATCTAACTAAACTTATATCTGAACTAAACTACTAATGAAAAAAGTAAACGAAAGACTAACTGACCTGGAAACACTCCAAGTCTGCCCTGTGTATGATGACTTCTAAGCTGGTCGGAGGAGGGAAAATCGCACCGGTTAATCCGTAAGATTCTCGTAAACGATAGGCTGTGCTGCTCCTTGAAGTGTTTACAGGACAAACAAGACATAAAAAATCATAACAACTATAACGTGTATAAATATCTGCAATAAGGGAAACCTGTTATGCAAAAGCTTATATTAAATAATTCAACTCATGAAGAAGATAAACCTGTCATTCACAAACTGAATTAACAATTGTTATGTCTTTTATACATTAAGAAGAAACTAGATATGGATCATAGTGATTAAAATTATATCATTTTCACATGATCAAGATAGCTAAAGTAGTCATAAACCATATACAAATTGATATACACAACATGAAACAAAATATTGATATAATGAGAAGCTAAAGCTGTGACAAAACACCAAATTCTGCTTCAGTCTGTATTAGAATTCCATATCCTTGTTCTCCCACGAATGAGGATGATGATTATTACAAAAATCATAAGTATATATAAGTCTCTTCACAAGGTAAAACCTCCTTGTGGATAATATCAAATTGTTTTACATAATCTGGGAGATATCCCAAAATCAACTAAACTAAGAAATCATAATGCAAGTGAAATCTTTGAAATATCCCCTAACTGCTCATCAAGGCCACTGCCATTTCGAATTGATCTACAATAGACCAAAAATAACCAATTAGAAAGACATTTCCTCAACAGAACAATAAAAAATTGATCCTATAGACTTAGCTACATAATCATCTGATTCTTTAGATAGTCTAAAATATCATACAGGATCAGATAGAAATCAAATCAAATCTTTTCAAAATAATTCAATCCAATTTTCTTTTAATAAATATCCAAAATGAATCACTATGATTCCAATGAGTTTATCATTCAAATGGACAAAATCGAAAAGTGATTTAGTCAAAACAGGGATAAGACTGCTCTGTTTTTCTTTTACCATAAAATATGGTCAAACCACAACAGGACTGTTCCATATTAAATGAAATCATATCGTATAAGATAAGATATAGTCTAACACAATCATAATCGATACAATCATAATCGAACTCAATCATAATCGATTCATAAGATTTATATTGTTTTAATCAAATGCCAATAAAAGACTGTTACGATCATGGACAAATGTAACAGTATCAACCAAAATTCGCCATAGATTCTGATTACTGAGTATTACTCAGTCAACAGATAGGATCAAATAGCAATCACAACCATGATTGACTCATTATAGCCATAGCAACAGATTCATATCATTCAATCAAGTGCAAAGATAGGTAAACTATTTCGATTGTATTCAAATGAAATCATACTCAATCAGTATCGACCCAACGAATTTCGTGATTGATCACCACACAGTCAATAGACAGGAGTGTGATAGAATCAAAAGAATCCATAATATAGACTGGGTAAATAATCAAACGAATACGGCTGAGTTTAATTATAGAAACAAATCGTGAGACTGGATACAGTCAATTTCGTTCCTCAAATCGAATTCAAACAATATATTTGTTGCAATCTGATAACATGGTCAGACAAAACAATCCGAATCGATTTGGTTGGGTATAACAGTTACGATTCATATTTATTCGCAATTTGGTTATGCAATAACAGAATGGTATTCAAATTGATCAAAAGACATGGAATATAAAATCACAACAGTTAACCATTATTGCCAACCATATCGTATAGAATATAACCAATTCGAGATGAGATATTGACTGTGTTCAAAATTGAAATACCAAACAGCCTGTGTTTAGAAAAAATATTAACAACTTCAATAATCAACAGAGTATTCAATTGAAGCCAAATTAAAACAATCAAATCTATCCCACGATCAATCGAATCAAAACCAAATCCAATCAAAACTAATACGGGAAATGAAATTTGATTTATCAAAACAAAATTATATACAATAATGCATGCTTATGTGATAAAGCAAATCCACGGTGTAAACAGAGCTTATGAGTTTGTCATATAAACAGGTGATAGTCATACCAGTGAGGTTGCTCGAACTATGCCAATTTTGAATTGATGACCGCTGTAGCCGACTCCACATTCTTGAACAAAATCGAACCTGTTGTTCACTGCTTCTTATCAGTAGATTGCATCTTTGCCTTCTGACTGGTGAGCCTTGCAACTTGATCCTCCAGAGCATGAATTCTGGACTGTAGCATTGGCACATCAAGGTAATACCTTTCTAACCATGAGCCGCACTGATCACATGGTGGAGCAACTAGTTCGACTAGAGCAGGAGGGGGTTTTGATGAGTCACCGGGGGTTTCACAAGGCATTTTGATTCCTGGAAAATTAGGGTCATCCTACAAGCAAGGTGGTAGGTTCTTCACAAAATCGTATGCGGGATACTCACTTGCCAGGTAACGTTCAACCTCTGAGTCAGAATCTTCACTCACCATAATAGGGTCAGGGTTGACAGGGGTTTTAGGTTTGTTTCTTGCCATGCGAGAGATTAACCGAGCGTTCTTCTTGCCTTTAGAATTCGCAATAGGTTTGGATTTAGGCCTTTTGGCCACGGATTTAGTAGTTTCCACATGTTTGGTCACAGAATTGGGTAGGTCAATAGGTGAGTCGGGTAGGGTTTTAGGTAACAGAGCACTGTAAGGCACAGGGGGTACCGACTTGCTCTCGCTGACCACAGGTTTGTCAACCTGTGGTGGACTTGTGTCCTCAAAATTATTGCGAACAAGAAAATCATTCCAACAGTCTCGGTGCAACCCCAAATGACACACAACAATCATTTTAATCAACCCAAAGTGAAATAGGCTGCTGTCGGCCTGATTCCGTTTGTATCTTTTAGACATTTTAAACAGACTCCTATGCAAGTAGTAAGGCATATTAAGCTCATAGCCCATGAAAACCATAAGTAACCGAAGGTGGTACAAGAAAACAAAACCATACCGGCCCTCGCAGGTAATGAACTACTTGGTTATCATCAACAGGTCGTGCCAACGTTGCTTGAGCATATTTGCGAGCAAACCTTTGTCACATGAGCTCACCCTTCGTGACTGGAAGAGCAATGTCCACGGGACATCTTCCACTTTGCAATTTTTTGACCATCTTTGCCCAGTGACAGGCAGATCGGTGGCTAAGCTGAGAAATTGCTCGTTAATTTCCAATTGCACATCCCCAACCTTGGCTCGGCAGCCATCAAAGGTTAATGCGAATTGTCGAGCCACGCTAGGGTAGCCATCAAACTTTCGTATGAACGGAAGCCATCCGAATTCCTCAAGGTCACTGTAAGCACCGTCGAACATCAACAATTCCTGGCCACCATTGGGTTCATCCCTTGCAACCGGAGCCATGGTGCGGGTGCATGGTAGGGTTTGGATTGAACACAACAATACATAGGAACAAAAACCGTTTGGGCTAACAACTACGAACGATGAAAGGGGAGTGAATTAATGTACGCGTGTGAGGGTGGTGGGATTATCCACCGCCATGCATAGCAGTAATGACAAGGTACAACGCTGTTCAATCAATCATAGCATAAACCAAAATATTCGGCCAACCCAAGATTTAAACGGTGGATAATATACCAATGCGCCAATCTATGGTTTGAAACCATGAATGTTCAACGTTAAATCAAACCCAAAGTTAAACATGCACCAAGTAATAATTCAAACCATTAAATCAAAACCCAAATGTTTAACCAACGCGCCATTGCATAACTTCAAACTATTATCATTCAATATGAAACCAGACTCATATGTTACCCATGCGCTTGTTGCATAATGTGTAATCAAAGTTTATAAAACATTGCAACAAGAGATTTCATAAAATCGATAAGCCAAGAGCTTGTGATAATAAGGATCACATCATATAAAAACCAAAATCAACCATGACCCCTATATAATCAAGTATAACCCATAAATTTATATGCTCAATGCTTTATCAATCAAATAAAGATCAAATTGCGCAATCAAAGTAAGGATAGGCAAATGGACATAGTTCGAAAAATCATTCAAGCCACTTAATAATAAACCAAAGGTAAGTACCGATCAGAATATCAATGAGAAGATCATTACAGTTTAAATAACGATGGAGGAGTTTTCACGCTTTCAGTCGTGAAAAAATGAATGGAGACCAAATTGCAATTGTCGCAAGAAATGAAAACATCGTCTATTTGCAAAATGTGACGATAACTTGACGTTCATGAGACAATAGGTGTAGGCAGCTTATGACGCAATGGAAAAAATTGAATTGGCTGCCAACAATGGCAACACACTGGGAGAAGCAGTTATCTTTGTCAAAAGAAATGAATTCAGATCAAGACAACAAAGAAAATTTCAACTCAAAAACAATAACTAGAAAATCGTACAAACATCATTATTTACCAACTTTTCTAGCGTTGTTTTAAAAGATGCAAACTAATAACAGTCTCAAGATTAGTAAGTCACGATATTAATGATAAAATATCCAATACTGTTGGCATAGCCACTGCTACCAGCAGGCGTCCATAGCCTCGACAGGGTTGCCATTTAACCCACTCGGACATCTGTATCCTGTCAAGAAGTTCTAGATCAGAGTAACAAACTTTTTAAAAAGGTTTCTTATAATTTTTTACAGATTTTCGTGTACTCGACATTGCTTCGCTGCCAGCAGGCCTGTTCAGTACCCTGATGAAGTTGTCTTGGCACCATGCTTGCATTTACCCGCTGCCAGCAGACCTGTTCAGTATCTCGACGGGTTTACAAGCACTTCCCACAGCTCTTATTAACATTTTTATTTTTCTTTTCTTTTATGGATAGCTGAGCGAGGTGACGCTGAAACATCTTGATATTTTATCATATTTTTTTAGACCTCATCATAATTTTTTTTTTTTTTGATACACTGTTCTTTATCCAGCTCCAGAAATGTTTTATTTACAAAACAACTTACTATGATAGGGAGACATCATTTTGAGTCATTCCTTTATGGAAAAGGGACAGCGTAAAAAGATAATAGATGATCATGACAAACTTTGCTTAGAGATTGAAATTAGTAAACTTCTTTCAAACAAAAATTTTTTCAAACATAAATATTAGTTTCATAAATATATCACTGATGTTCGTACAATCTTCCAGAAGTTATTTCAGCAAAGAAATTTTCCTATGGTCTTTGTCTGAATAGCTCAGTGCATAGGCATGCATATGTTTTTTTTTTAAAACACACAAAACTAATTAATCCAAATCAAAACCAAAAACAAAGGAAAGGAAAAATACAAGTAAAAACAAAAGGAAATATTTACATAATATACAAGGGTAGTAATCAAGAGAAGTATCTTTTCAGGGCTTGGCCATTCACCAGATAGGTGTCAAGCTGCCCTTCAAGATTTTGTAATCGAAAGGAACTAGGACCCAACTTTTCAGCAATAAAAAATGGCCTAAGCCACAAGTTTTGAAACTTGGTGTGTTCACCCTTCCCTTCGTGTGGTTTGTCCCACTTTAAAACGAGATCGCCTACTTCAAAATTCCTATCAGAAGCAGAACTAGAATCGAACCAGCTCTTAATCAGTTGTTGATGTTGGTCTAACTTACACTTAGCTTGGGTTCTTACTTCTTCTAACTTCATTAAAGCGTTAATACAACTTTCTAAAGGGGGACAATCTTCTTCTTGAAATTTTTGTGACAATTGGAGCGAAGGAAGAAGAATGTGAGGTGGCAGGATGGATTCTCTGCCATAAATGAGAAAAAAGGGGGAATTACCTATAGCGGCTTTGGGTGTTACCCTATCATCCCATAGTGCATTAAGTAGTGCATTGTGCCAGTTCTTGTGATTTTCAGACACGGTTCTCTTGATAATTTTGATCAAGTTCTTGTTTGTCGATTCTGCTAATCCGTTGCCCTGGGGGTAGTAACTAGCAGAATACTTCAACTTTATTCCTTTCTCTAAGGAGAACTCACTCATCTCAAGAGAAGAAAAGTATGAAGCGTTATCAAAGACTAGACAATCAGGGATCCCGAAACGAGTGATGATATTCGAGTTTAGAAAAGTGATCATCTGACTTGTGTTAACAGTTCTTAGCGCGACGGCTTCAGACCATCGAGAAAAATAATCAGTGGCTATCACAATAAACTTGTGTTGTTGTGAGGATGGAGGGTTAATAGGACCTATGATATCGAGGCCCCATTGTTGGAAAGGAGAATCGACTGAAATGGGTTGCAAGGGGAAGGATGGTTTTTGCAATCTCCCTGATGCTTTCTGACAAATGATACATTTACGACATAAGGCATGGGCATCCCTAAAAAGCGTGGGCCAGTAGTACCCGACTCTTAAAACCTTATGAGTAGTGGTGTCGCCACCGAAGTGACCACCAGCTTCTCCTGCATGCAACTCAAGCAAGACTTTTTCTGCTTCATCCTTTTCAAGACAACGCATCAGTACGCCATCAAAATTCTGACGAAACAATATACCTTTAACTAGATGAAAAGAGGCAGACTTTAGTCTCAATGCTCTTCTTTTGGCGGGGTCAAGGTGGCGGGGTGCTGATCCATGTTGAAGACAGTGTCTAATATCATCGTACCAAGGACTTACGAGACTTTGTGCGCAACAAATCAAACTTTGATCACGTTGTTCTAGGTCTGACGTGTCACTATCTTCTCGCTGTTCAGTTTCTGAATCAACTACCAACTTACACAACCCTTGGCCTCTCACGATCTGTGCTGGGGTGATCTCTAATTCAAACTCCTGCAAGGAGGTGACCCAGTTGGCTCTTTTCTCTCCTAACTCCTTTTGCACTAACAAGTTCCTTACGATAGGGTAGGGGACAATGACCTTCGTCCTCGACTTCAAAAGATAAGACCGAAAATGATTAACTACTTTGAAAACAACGTAGGCTTGCCGATCGACCACTGGGTAGTTAAGTTCAGCGCCTTTGAAAGCAGAGCTCATAAAGGTGATAGGTACTTCATTGTTCTCGGAATTCTTCTGAGTTAGGACTGTGGCGTAGGAACGATCTGAGGCAAAAGTATAGAGTATAAAATCTTGAGAGAAATCAGGGCTCATGAGAGACGGAGCGTCTATTATGGACTTCTTTATAGCATTGAAAGCTTGGTTTTATGTAGGTCCCCAATGATATTGGGTGTCTTTCTTAATCAGGTTCTGAAGAGGTCTGACCATTTCGGAGAAACTGGGGACAAATCTTCTCACGAAATTAATCTGGCCTAGGAAAGACTGCATGGATTTTTTGGAGGTAGGTGGGGGAAGTTTTGTGATGACTTGGGTCCTCTCGGGGTCAATAATCATTCCATCACTAGACATAATGAATCCTAGTAATTTACCCTGTTCTACTGCAAAAATGGACTTCTTGGGGTTCAAGGAGATGCCGTATTTACGACATCGTAGCAGAACGGCTCGTAAGTGAGCTAGATGATCGTCTTTGTTTTTAGAATAAACGGTGACGTCATCTAAGTAGACTACTACAGAGTGATTGATTAAGCCTCTAAAAGCAATTTCCATTGCTCTCTGAAAGGTAGCGCCAACATTAATCAATCCAAAGGGCATTTTGCGATAAGCATAAGTGCCCCACGGGGTACGAAAGGTAGTTTTTAATTGGTCTGGCGGAGACATCAAGACTTGGTTGTATCCAGAGAAACCATATAGCAAGGATAGCCTCTCAGAACCAGATACTTGTTGAAGGATCGGTTCCATGGGCGGGACAGGATAATTATCTTTGTCATACACTTTGTTGAGGTTTTGGAAATCGACGCAAAGTCAAATTTCCCTGTTTTTCTTCCGCACTGGGATGAGGTTGGATACCCATTGAGTGTGTCTAACAGGAAAAATTATTTTAGCACTTAGGAGTTTATTCAATTCTTTTTGTACGGTCGGTTCTATTTTAGGATGCATTTTCCTCAGTTTCTGTTGGAAGGGTAAAGTTTGGGGTTTCATCGGGATGACATGCTGTATAATATTAGGATCAAATGTTTTCAGGTCATCATAAGTCCATGCAAAGACATCTTTGAATTCTTTAAATAATTTAACAAAAGCAGCTTTTTCTTGTCTAGAACATCCCAAGCCTAAATTGATACACTGAGGATTTTCACTAGTTCCTAAATTAACTTTTTCATAAGACAATGAGGAACTGTTTGTTTTGGGATTGACCGTCTTTTTAAATTTATCTTCAAAATCATAAAAATTTTCTAGTCTAACAACAGATTTGGGTATGAAATTTACCATGTCCGATAGAGCTTCAGGAGATTTTGGATTAGGTATTACCGTAAAGTCGTGCAAATTGTCGTCATGTGTTTGTTCATCTATCACAGCGTCTTGAAAGGTTTCTTCCATGTGCAGAAAGTTAATGATTTGCTGATCATCGTCAAATACTCTCCAGTTTGTGATATTATGAGGAACAGATGGTCGAAACAATAGCTCCACGGAGAATGTGTTTGGGGATAAGCCTTCTGCAGGAAGAAGTTTAGAGGCAACATTAGCTAGTAGATCTGCTTCGACATTATTAAATACAGGAATGGAATTTATATTGAAAGAAGAAAATTCGTTCATTAAACTCCATACCTCGGACTGGTAACTTTTGAGATGCGGGGAAAGACAGTGTATAGAATCTCTTACCTACCTAATCACTATCTCAGAGTCGTCGAATACAACCAGATTTTGAATGTTCATGTCCAAGGCTTTTCTGAGACCTTGCAGTAAAGCCTCATATTCTGCAATATTGTTAGTACATTCAAATTATATCCTACAAGCCAATAATGTTTTATTACCTGCTGGATCGATAATGATGCAGCATGCACCAACTCCTTCTTTAGACTTGGAACCGTCGAAATATAGAGACCAAATTTGATTTCCATCGGGCTCATAGGACTGTTAGATAGAAGTTGTTGGTTGCATACATGCTATGATCTCGGATTGCTGTTCTGGATTGTTGATAGGTGAAGCTTCAGCCATGAAATTTCCGAAGAAGGTGTCCATCCCTTGGACTTCAGGTGAATCAGCAGGAGGTGTGTATGGTTCATTGGGGTCATTCAAGTATGTTACCGTGAACTTGAGGTAACGCTCATGATTCATCCTAATCTTGTTGGGCTTACCATTTTCTGGAAGCCATAAGTGAGACCAGTCCATTGCGAAGTAACCATGTAGCTGCTCCAACCAGTCCCTGCTAAAAAACAGACCATACACCTCTGGAATATCCACCACAATTATATCAATAACCCGATGAACCTTTGGGTTAGACGATAATCTAATCAATACATTTTTCAGTTTGCCTATAACTTTAACATCTGTTTGATCAAGTTGTATGATTTTCAAAGAAGATGGTTCTACTTCAGCGTTAATCTTTTGGCAGATTGACCAAGGCATCACATTTGATGATGCTCCTGAGTCAACCATACAATTATGCACATTTATGTTGAAGATTTCGAAAGTTAAGAGAAAAGGAGGTACATTCTTGTGAGTACTTAGAGTTGTAGCTTGTAGTTTCTTACTCGCGGTTTCTAATGCTACTTTATCTACATTATTTGCGTTATTTACATTATTTACATTATTTACATTATTATTTACAGGAGGTACAGGAAAGCTTCCTTTATCTTGAGGATCTGGATTATTTTTTATGGAAGTCTTCTGCGGAGCTTTGCTTTGTACAACCTTATTACCATTTGAATTACCATTCTTGCCATTGTCTAAAATATTTTGTAACATCTTCTGTAACAAAAATGGAAATTTCAACAACTCATAAATAGAAATGTTAGCCTGTAATTTTTTAAGATCTTCAACAACATCATAATCCAATTTAGGGCCAGCATTACTTTGTTTAGTTTCTACTGATTTAGATGGATTTGGAGGTGAAGTTGTAGTGTCCTCGGCAGGAGGTTTATTTGCTGTCTTGCTCCTAGTGTTGTAAGGGTGAACAGTCTCGAAGTTAGCTTGAAAGATGCTATCTGAGAAATGTCCAAAGATGTTTGGAGAAGACTCTTCTTCTTGAATTATTTCCTGCTCGGCTTCATCTTGAGGGATTTCAGGAGGCATCAAGTCATCTTGGGCTCCTAGAATTGTCTGGAAAGCGCATTGCAAACTTTCTAGGTTCAAGCCTTCGGGGTTTGGATTAGGCCGGTTGGCAGGAAAAGACTTTCGAAAAGGAGGTTTGTAGGGTCCTTTACTCGAAGAGGCTTCCTCAGTCAACCTTTTTAAATCTATAACTTGATTAGACAATTTTTGTACAACTTTGGTTAAATTTTCCAAATCGGAGTTTTCTGGTTGTGTTTTGTTTTGTGGAGGTCTGGTGAGAATTTCAATCTTCTTTTTGGAGGAAGAAACAGTCTCAATTTCGTTGCTAGAAGAATCCTTAAGACTAAGTATATCTTTTTCAATCTGAGTAGCCTCTTCAAAGGCTTCTAACAACGTGGCCTTTTTAGAACGTTTAACCCAAATAACTATACTTTGATGTAGAGCTTTAGTGTAGTAAGCTATTACGAGACTCTCAGCAGGCATAGAATCTATAGGGATTCGATTTTTAAGCGTTAGAAATATTTGATTAAAATCTTTAACTTTTTCTTTTGGGTTCATTTTTAAGCTCGAAAGATCCATGACTAAGACTTCTGGAGGTTTGCCATCTCCGAATTTTTCCAAAAAACATGACTCAAACTTTTCCCAGGACACTATGGTGTGAGGCTGTTGGGAAAAGTACCAAGTGGACGCATCACCCTCAAAGGTGTAAGGGAACAACCTACAGACAACGTCTTCATGTTCAACATTACGGAGTCTAATGGCTAACATAAATTTTTTGATATGATCTTCAGCTATTTGTTTTGAATCGAGATCAAACTTTGGAAGCCATTTCTCCGGGTGCTTAGGTAAAGGGTGCTGGGCTCCAGGTTCAGCTACAGCATCCTGGTCCAACCAGGGTCTAGCAGGGTTGTTCTGATTTTCCATTGGGGAATTGGGTGTGGAAGGATGAGAAGGTGGATTGCCTTCGTCAGAAGAGGAATCTCCCCTAGAAGAGGAAGGAGATGAAGGAGGTGGTGAAGGAGGTATCCCAGATCCTCCTGCAGTAGGATTTAAATTTGGATCTGGAGATTTCACAGTGAGGTCTATATCACTTAATTGTTCTCTGATATCAGAGAAGTCTAGAGGTTGTCCCCACAGGTGGTTTGGTCACCTAAGACTGGCTAAGGCACTATGTGTTTTAAGAATAGATTGACGAACGATCTCTTGGAGACCACCACCTGTAGGATTAGGGGTTGCTGGCTCAACTGTGATCTGTGGATCCTCGGTTGAAGTAGTTGCTGTTTGAGGGGGGATATTATCTTGTGAACAACTTCTAGTCACTATAGGGGTGCGATTAGATGGAGGAGGAGTCTTGCGACCGCCTCATGCCATTAATTAAGTCCAGGCCCTCCTTCTAGCGCCATTTGTTGACGGGCGAAATTGTCCATCCATCAATTGAGAGAGTGGAACCGGTCCGGGGTTGTCTAAATAACCCAAGCCGTTTGGAATGAACCACCCTGATGGGTTTAACGGCTCCGTTGGCCGCTCTAAGTTCCTAGTCTCCTAAGAAAACCAAAGAGAAAACTAACCTAAACTAACTAATCTATCTAAAACCAAGAAAACTAACTAAAACTAACTATAACTAATAAAATGAATAAAACTAACTAAAACTAACTAAAACTAATAAAACAAACTAAAACACTAATCTAATTAAAACAAACTACTATATAAACTAAAACTAAATAAAAATTACATTATCTATTTTACTAATTACTATTATACTAGCTCTACTAATTAACCGTCTAATTATCAATTAGAATACAACTTATTCACAAATATACAATATACACACTTGGCAGATTTAAATAAACCCTGTAAAACTCAAATGTTTTCTGTCCTAAGACAGCCAAAAATCTTTTTGATTTTTATATTTTATGAAAAAGAAATAAAATACTAAAATTAAACGATCTAATATAATAACTCTAACTTAAACTAATATCTAGATTAAACTACTAATAAAAACAATTAACAATAGACTAGCTAACCTGGAAGCGCTCCTAGTTTATCCTGCGTATGATGACTTCGAAGCTAGTCGAAGGAAGGAAACTCGCACCGGTTAATCCAAAGCTTTTCATAAATCATTGGCTGTGCTGCTCTTCGAGTTATTTACAGGACAAACAAGACATAAAAGATCATAACGATTTTATGATTATAAATCTCTGCAATAAGGGAAACCTGTTATGCAAAAAC
>CBVK0100043607.1:567-33119 GCA_900067695.1 Picea abies | reverse complement strand
CCGATCTCACGGATCGGGACTTTGAAATGTCAAAATCTCTTGACAACGAGAACCCCGAAATCGTGATATGCGATTTCACAATGTAATCGCAGCCATTAAAGTTAGAAGTGATCTGGACCGTTGATTCTCTGCATGGAGTATCGGGGATCGGGACTTTGAAATGACAAATTCACTTGACATCAGAAACCCCGATTTCGCGATATGCAATATTGCGACTCAATCGTAGCCATTGAGTCAAGGTCATACCTGGACCGTTGATCACAGCCTGTGTCGGAGTTTCGGAAATTGCGATTTCATAAAGAAAAGAAGCAAATGCAACAAGACTTCCGATTTCGCGATATGTGAAATTGCGAAAGCGTCTTCCACATAAAACCTTGGTCACAGCCCTTGGTCACGGGAAGAGAAGGAGTCAAGAATAAAGTCCATTTTAGAGGTTCAGAGATCACGATGTGAAAGTGTCGAGACACTTGGGCAAAGAAATGCCGAAATGCAGAAACCCGATTTAAAAGGAAAGAATAATAAAGATTATCCAACGTTGCGGATAAAGCTTGAAGTGATCAGAGGGTAACTGTTCTCTCTCATAGTTAACTACTGAGTTTGGACTCTGTTAGAAAAAGGGACTCATGATGACGAATCGGTTAGCATTTCAGTTGCTAGGACAGGTGTTCTTGTTTCGGCTGAGGGAAGGCGAAGGGGAACCGTCGGGGAAGTATGCATAAAAGAAGATGAGACAGATTGTGAAAGGCTGGCTGTTCTGAAGTGAAAATGAATAAACAGTAAGAGAAAGAAAAGGAGCAGAGGTATAGTATGAAATTGAGAAAATGTGTAGAGGGAGATGAAACACAGAGCAGAAGCAGAGAAGAATGGAAAATAGAGCAGAAGCAGAGCAGAATGACAGACATAGCAGAACCAGAGTAGAATGTCAGAAAAAGTTGATGCTGAGCAGACCTGCTAAACAAACAGAAGAAGAAAAGAATTGCAGAATAGTTTGTTGAAGATTAGATACAGAGAAATATTGGTAAGAATTGATTTATCTGTGTAGTTGTTTGTGTATTCATTATTTGATATTTTAGGGAGGTTGGGAGGTGCATGGGAGGACTGTTGTCCTTAGAAGTTCAAGTGGGTGCTTGAACACAGGGAGTTGTAGCTTCCATCTAGTTGCAGCCAGAGAAACCAGGGTGGCAGGGTGGTGCTAGGGAGAACAAGTGTTCTCTGTTATACAGGTTGGAGCCTGTGTAACTAGAAGTTGGTGTTGGAACATTCAGGAAGTTGGTGCTTCCATTCAGTTGGTGTTGGAATATTCAGGGAGTTGGTGTTTCCTTCTAGTGGGTGCTAGAGAAACCAGAGAGTTGGTGCTCTCAAACAAGTTGCAGCTTGTAAAACAAAGGTAGCAACCTCACATTGAGTTGGTGCTCAATTGTAAATGATGTACAAAACTGAAAAAGACTGCCTATCATTTTGAAGAAGAAGAGGTTTTCTCCCTTTATGGGTTTCCTCATGAAAATCTGTCTCTATGTGTACTTTATGTGTGACTGATGGTCTTTACTTTTACTTTCCATATGCTGTGTGTTGTTGATGATCACTGAAAGGAAGATTAATAATATTTAAAAGGTATAGAATTATTTAAGCTCATAAACAACTGATTCACCCCCCCCTCTCAGTTGTTTTAGTATTTTCAACAGACAATGGCTTTGAGACCATACACCAACTTAAAAGGGGTCTGCATTGTTAGTTTCTGTCAAGTGGTTCTATAGGCCCACAGTACTGCTGGTACTCTTAAATTCCAGTCATCATTGTTCACACTGCAAATCTTTGTCAGCGTTGTCTCCAATATCTTGTTGAATGCTTCCACTATCCCATTTTCTTGGGGATGGTAAAGTGTGCTCTTCTGATGGTGGACTGCAAATTCATCAGTCAGGGCTTCAACTGTTTTATTTATGAAATGTGTGCCTTGATCGCTCATGAGGATGTTTGGGCATCATAACCTGGTTATGAATCGCGTAGTTGTAGTTTCACTACAATCCTTAACTGCTCTTACTTCAGCCCATCTAGTCAAGTACTCTGTCGTAGTAATTATGTACCTTGCTCTTGTGCACTTCCCTCGTGGGTTTATATGTACCACGAAGTCAATAACCCATTTCTCAAATGATTGTAGGGTCAGTTGTGGTGTTAATTGCATTTCATCTCTTTTGTATGGTTTCGCAACTCTTTGGCATACATCGTAGGCTTTGTAATAGTCTGTGGCATCTCTATGTAAGGTAGGCCACCAAAGGCCAACTCTAAGAACCTTCTGCGCATTTTCTTTCCCTATGTAATGTCCTCCTGGGATGCCTTCATGAGCTTCTGTGAGGATCAATGGTCACTCTTCCTTCATAACACACCTTCTCAATATCTCATCAGGTCCAATATTCTATAGATGTTCAACTATAAGTGAAAAGTCAGTAGTGTGCACTACTAGTTGCTTCTTCTAGGGAATTGTATACTCACTAGGTGTCATTCCCGTTGACAGTAACTATGCATCTAGCACTGTATCCTCCAAACTGGTTAGCTCTTCCCCATGTTCCAACCTTGACAAGTGGTCATGACCTTTGTTCATCCTTCCTGGCTTAACTATGATCTAAAAGTCATGTTATTGAAATAGAAGAAGCCATCTACATATTCTCCCCCCCAACACTAACTTGTTGACTAGGTATTTCAGTACGGAGTGACCAGTAAACATTTTAAAGTGTCCTCCCAACAAGTAGTGGAGAAATTTCTACAGTGCATACACCATGGTTAATCCTTCTATCTCAGTGGTGGTGTAATTAATCTCAGCTGTTGATAACTTTCTACTAGGAAAAGATAATGGGTGGTCAATATCTCCCTCGCCAGGTTATGTTAACACAACTCCCAATGCAATGGAAGATGCATCGACATGCACGTGAAATTCCTTGCTCCAATCTCGAAAAACCAAAATGGGTGCAGTAACCATTTTTTGTTTCAGTATGTCGAAGCCTTGCTAGCATTCTTATTTCCAACTAAACTGACAGTCTTTCTTCAAATTCTTCTCCATAGGTGTTGTAATCTAGGCATAAACTTTAATGAACTTCCTATAATATCCAGTATGTCCCAACGCAATGTGCAACTATTTGACTGAAGTAGGAGGGGGTAAATCAACTATAATATCAATTTTAGATGGATCTACCAACAATCCATGCTTGCATACAATATGACCTAAAAACACTCCAAATGGTGAAAAGAAGATGATTTTCTTCAGATTCAAGGAAATTTGACACTGCCTGCATTTTTCCAACATTAACCTTAGACATTCAATATGATTTTTCAATAAACTAAAAAAAGTCCAATCATCAAAACATGCTTCTAAAAATTTATGCAGAAATTCCTTGAATGCTTCAACCACCACCCTAGAAAAGATGGTTGGGGCATTCTTCAATCCAAATGGCATCACTGTATATTGGTAGGATCAACATTCTATTGCAAACGTGGTCTTATGGTGATCTTCCTTGGCAATCCAGATTTGATGGTATCCTGAAAATCCATCTGTAAAAGAATATACCCCCTGGCCTCCCACATTATCTAACACTTCATTAGTCAATGGCGTAGGGAAGGGATCATGCAAAAAGGCATCATTCAACTTCTTGAGAGCTACACAGATCATGATCTCTTATGTCTTCTTGTCTTGCACCACCATAGGGCTAATCCACTCCGACTCTTTGACAGGTTCTATAATTCTTGCTTCCAACATTCTATCGAGCTCAATCTTCACTTTCTCCTTATACTTAAGGTTCAGTCTATAGGGTCTCTGTTTGAATGGTATTACATCTGGTTTCAAAGGGATTCTCATCTCTCCCATAGGCCCTATAATGCCCTTCATATCAATGAACTTGGTTGGAAAAAAGTCTTGATATTCATGCAGTAACTCTGTTATTTTGTAATAGTAGCAACATCCCAATAATCTCCAACATTTGCAAGATTCAATGTTTTCTCTGTTCCAATTTTGATCTTATTAATCTTGATCGGCTGTCCAATGAATTGTAGCTCAACTCCTGGTCCTTTCCCATCTCTTTGGTCTTCTATTTCGGCAATGTTCACCTTCCTAGGATCATTGTCTTCATCAACATTGATGTTATAAAAACCTTGCAGTTTCTGGAGAGGCGTAGTCAATTTGTTCTCTTATCTTTTTAAAGGGGGGCTAGAGGCCTCCACGAATACTTTTTGTCTTACAATCTGTAATGCTTGATCTACTGAAATATATTGACTATCAAATAACAGGGTGGTTACAAATTTTTGAGTCATACCTTCCCAATCTGCAGTGATGAGGCGCAGCTCCACTTAAAGGTACTAGTTGATGGGGGTTTTGTCTAGTGTGTTAATGAATTTGTGCCTCCTGGATAATGCATCTTCCACTACATTGTTTTTCCCTTTGATGAATTCAATGTCAAAGTCATAGGCATGTATCTTATTGGCCCACAGTACCGCTGGTACTCTTAAATCCCAGTCATCCATGTTCACACTACAAATCTTCGTCAATGTTGTCTCCAAGATCTTGTTGAATGCTTCCACTGTCCCATTTTCTTGGGGATGGTAAGGCATGCTCTTATGATGGTGGACTACAAATTCCTCAGTCAGGTCTTCAACTATTTTATTTATGAAATGTGTGCCTTGATCGCTCATGAGAATCTTTGGGCATCCAAGCTTGGTTATGATGTCATCAAATATGAAGCGCCCAGTGGTAGTTGCACTACAGTCCTTAACTGCTCTTGCTTTGATCCATGTAGTCAAGTACTCTATCACAGTAATTATGTACCTTGCTCCTGTGTGCTTCCCTGGTGGGTTTATAGGTACCACGAAGTCGATAGCTTGTTTCTCAAGTTCTTGTAGGGCTAGTTGTGGTGCTAATGGCATTTCATCTGTTCTGGATGGTTTCCCAACTCTTTGGCATACATCGCATGCTTTGTAAAAGTCTGTGGAATCTCTGTGTAAGGTAGGCCACTAAAGGCCAACTCTGAGAACCTTCTATGCAGTTTCTTTCCTTGCATAATTTCCTCCTAGAATGCATTCATGATATTCTATGACGATCAATGATCACTCTTCCTTCATAACACACCTTTTCAATATCTCATCAGGTATCATATTGAAGGTTGATTCAGGAACCAAAAAGATTCAACCCTTATAGTAGATAATTCCCTCTATGACCCTGAAGTTATCATCCTGTACCCATCCATCTATCACCTGACAAGCGAACTAATTTTTTGAGTATTCCATCACAAAGTGGTCCTTCCAATCAACTAATACATCTGTCATGGCATAGACTAATGGCCTCCTAGTTAATGCATCTGCGACTATGTTGTTTTTCCCTTTGATGAATTCAATGTCAAAGTCATAGGAATGTATCTTACTGACCCACTTTTGTTGTCTTTCATCTGTGCTCCCAAAAATACTTAAGGCTATTGTGATATGATTTTACCATAAATCTAGCACTGACAAACTAGTTAGTTGACTCAATATTTGACTCTAACTTTCATGGAAATTTCCAGTGCCTCAGCCTGCGAAGCGATCTTTTGTTTCATTACAGGAACTCGAATGTGTGCTAAGAGGGAAGCAATGAACCATTCTTTTTTCTATTCATTTGGAATCTGAAAATTCAATCGGCCATCTAAGGTCTTGAATCTCTGATCGAATTCCCAAACAGGTTCAGCTACCTTCTACTTGATTTCTTTCAGTTCTGTAATACATTGTGATTCTGATTTGGTTTTCTTGAACTCCGCAATCAATGCATTCTTGATCTCATTCAATGGATTAGGCTGTGCAAGTCCTTGGAAAAGCTTCGTGTACCAACTCAATGAATGATCCCTTAGTGTAGTGCTGAACTGAGTTCTTTTAATATTCCATACGGCTTCACATAGAAACTAGTGTTGATCAAGATCTTCAGATCCATCTCCCCTAAAAATATGGAGCCTCATCTCATCTGCCAAAGATCTTCCTAGGGTTCCTGACTGAGTATGTGGTGGACTACTAGTGACTGTTCTCTAAACGCTCTGGTGGCTTGGATTACTCTGATTCCTTAATACTATTGAATCAACATGAGGGATAATAGTACTTACTTCAAGAGTCTGTGTAGTTCCTAAGGCTTCTGTCTCTTCTTGGCGAGGCTCTTTAGCTTTCCCTTCCTTCGCAATAACAATCATTTTGTCTTCCACGCAGTTCACATTTTTCCTTTTCTTCCTTTATCTTTTCTTACTTTCATAACCAAGGGCCAACACAGATAATATCCCATTTATTCTTAGGGATGGGTAAAGTTTGCAACAGTCCTACTGGATGAGTGTGCTCATCCTTATTCTCTTGACAAGTAGTACACTCCTCTATGTGACTCATCACATCCTCTTTGAGGCCCTTCCATCAGAACCTCTCCTTTACCTGCCTGTAAGTCTTGCCAATCTATTGGTGCCTTGCCACTGGTGAGTCATGACAAGCCTGTAGTATCTTGGCCTTGAAGGTTGATTTAGGAACCAAAAAGATTCGTCCCTTGTAGTAGACGATGCCCTCTATGACCCTGAAGTTATCATCCTGTACTCATCCATCTATCACCTAACAAGTGAACTGATTTTTTGAGTATTCCATCACAAGATGGTCCTTCCAATCAACTAATACATCTGTCATGGAATAGCCTGATGGCCTCCTAGATAATGCATCTTCCACTACATTGTGTTTCCCTTTGATGAATTCAATGTCAAAGTCATAGGCATGTATCTTACTGGCCCACAGTACTGCTGGTACTGTTAAATCCCAGTCATCCATGTTCACACTACAAATATTCGTTAGCACTATCTCCAAGATCTTGTTGAATGCTTCCACTGTCCCATTTTCTTAGGGATGGTAAGGCATGCTCTTCTGATGGTGGACTGCAAATTCCTTAGTCAGGGCTTCAAATATTTTATTTATGAAATGTGTGCCTTGATCGCTCATGAGGATCTTTGGGCATCCAAACTTGGTTATGATGTCATCAAATATGAAGCACACAGTTTTAGTTGCACTACAGTCGTTAACTTCTCTTGATTTGGCCCATCTAGTCAAATATTTTGTCATAGTAATTATGTGCCTTGCTCCTATGCACTTCCCTGGTGGGTTTATAGGTACCACAAAGTCAATAGCTTATTTCTCAAGTTCTTGTAGGGTCAGTTGTGGTGCTAATGGCATTTCAACTCTTTTAGATGGTTTCCCAACTCTTTGGCATACATCGCAGGCTTTGTAAAAGTCCGTGGCATCTCTGTGTAAGGTAGGCCACCAAAGGCCAGCTCTAAGAACCTTGTACGCAGTTGCTTTCCCTACGTAATGTCTTCTTGGGATGCCTTCATGAGATTCTATGATGATCAATGGTCACTCTTCCTTCATAACACACCTTCTCAATATCTCATCAGGTCCCATATTGAAGGTTGATTCAAGAACCAAAAAGATTTGGCCCTTGTAGTAGATGATTCCCTCTATGACCCTGAATTTATCATCCTGTACCTATCTATCTATCACCTGACAAGCAAACTGATTTTTTGAGTATTCCATCACAAAGTGATCCTTCCAATCAACTAATACATCTATCATGGCATAGGCTAATGGCCTCCCAGATAATGCATCTGCCACTACGTTGTTTTTCCCTTTGATGAATTCAATGTCAGATTCATAGGCATGTATCTTACTGACCCACTTCTGTTATCTTTTGTCTCTGCTACCAGAAGTACTTAAGGCTATTGTGATATGATTTTACCATAAATCTACCACTGACTAAGTATTGTCGGAATTTGGCCAAAAATGCATGATGGCCAAAATCTCTTTGTCATAGATAGTGTAAAGTAACTTAGTACCCCTGAGCTTTCATCTCTCATTGGAAAGAGGGTGCCTATTCTACATCAATATGACCACAATGTCTTCTCCAAAGGTATAACACTGCAAGGTGAAAGGTTGGACGAAATATGGTAGTGCCACCACAAGGCATGTGCTCATTACTTTCTTCATTTTGTCGAAGGTGGCTTGGGCCTCTTCACTCCATCTGAAGGCCCCTTTCTTTGTTAGATCAGTCAAGGGTGTCCCTTTTTGAAGCCCCCTTTCTTTTGTCGAAGGTGGCTTGGGCATCTTCTCTCCATCTGAAGGCCGTTGGATGAGTGTGCTCATCCTTATTCTCTCAACAAGTAGTACACTCCTTGATGTGACTCATCACATCCTCTTTGAGGCCCTTCCATGAGAACCTCTCCCTTACCTGCCTATAGGTCTTGCCAATCCATTGGTGCCCTGCCACTGGTGAGTCATGATAAGCTTGTAGTATATTCGCCTTGAAGGTTGATTCAGGAACCAAAAATATTCGGCTCTTGTAGTAGTTGATTCCTTCTATGACTCTGAAGTTATCATCCTGTACCCATCCATCTATCACCTGACAAGAGAATTGATTTTTTGAGTATTCCATCACAATATGGTACTTCCAATCAACTAATACATCTGTCATGACATAGACTGATGGCCTCCTGGATAATGCATCTTCGACTACATTATTTTTTCCTTTGATGAATTCAATGTCAAAGTCATAGGCATGTATCTTACTAGCCCACAATACTGCTGGTACTCTTAAATCCCAGTCATCCATGTTCACACTGCAAATCTTCGTTAGCACTGTCTCTAAGATCTTGTTGAATGCTTCCACTGTCCCATTTTCTTAGGGATGGTAAGGCATGCTCTTCTGATGGTGGAATGCAAATTCTTTAGTCAGGGCTTCAAATATTTTATTTATGAAATGTGTGCCTTGATCGCTCATGAGGATCTTTGGGCATCCAAAATTGGTTATGATGTCATCAAATATGAAGCGTGCAGTTGTAGTTGCACTACAGTCCTTAACTTCTCTTTATTTGTCCCATCTAGTCAAATACTCTCTCACAGTTATTATGCACCTTGCTCCTGTGCGCTTCCCTGGTGGGTTTGTAGGTACCACAAAGTCAATAGCTTATTTCTCAAGTTCTTGTAGGGTCAGTTGTGGTGCTAATGGAATTTCATCTCTTCTGTATGGTTTCCCAACTCTTTGGCATACATCGCAGGCTTTGTAAAAGTCTGTGGCATCTCTGTGTAAGGTAGGCCACCAAAGGCCAGCTCTAAGAACCTTTCGCGCAGTTGCTTTCCCTGCGTAATGTCCTCATGGGATGCCTTCATGAGATTCTATGATGATCAATGGTCACTCTTCCTTCATAACACGCCTTCTCAATATCTCATCAGGTCCCATATTGAAGATTGATTCAAGAACCAAAAAGATTCGACCCTTGTAGTAGATGATTCCCTCTATGACCCTAAAGTTATCATCCTATACCCATCCATCTATCACCTAACAAGCGAACTAATTTTTTGAGTATTCCATCACAAAGTGGTCCTTCCAATCAACTAATATATCTGTCATGGCATAGATTGATGGCCTCCTAGATAATGCATCTACCACTACATTGTTTTTCCCTTTGATGAATTCAATGTCAAAGTCATAGGCATGTATCTTACTAACCCACTTCTGTTGTCTTTCATCTATTCTCCCAAAAGTACTTAAGGCTATTGTGATATGATTTTACCATAAATCTATCACTAACTATGTATTACTGGAATTTAGCCAAGCCGTGCATGATGGCCAAAATCTCTTTTTCGTAGATAGTGTAAAGTAACTTAGGACCCCTGAGCTTTCAACTTTCATTGGAAAGAGGGTGCCTATTCTACATCAATACAACCACAATGCGTTCTTCAGAGGCATCACACTGCAAGGTGAAAGGTTGGACGAAATATGGTAGTGCCGACACAAGGCACATGCTCATTAATTACTTCATTTTGTCAAAGGTGGCTTGGGCCTATTCACTCCATCTGAAGGCCCCTTTCTTTGTTAGATCAGTCAAGGGTGCACACAATTGGGAGAACCCTTTGACAAATCTCCTATAATAACTACAAATTCCCTTAAATCCCCTCAACTCTGTAAGGGTTTTGGGCATGGGCCATTCAACTATGGTCTGAATTTTCTCCTCATGCACCTATACTCCTTTAACCCCAATAATATGTCCCAAGTAGGGGACCTATGTCATTCCAAATTCACATTTGGACTCCTTTGCATACAATGACTGATCATCCATGATAGTCAATATCTACTCCACATGTTAAAGGTGTTCCTCCCATGTCTTGCTATAGATTAGCAAGTCATCAAAGAAAACAAGAAGATGCTTCCTTAACTCTTTGTTGAAGACATGGTTCATACATTATTGGAACATGGCGAGGGCATTGGTTAAGACAAATGGCATCAGTAAGAATTCATAGTGTCCATAGTGACACCTAAAAGTAGTTTTTGGGATGTCCTCCTCCCTCATCTTGATTTCATGGTAGCTAGAGCGCATCCCAATTGTGGTGAAATAAACAGCCCCATGAAGCTCGTCCAGTAACTTGTCAATCTTTGGTATGGGATACTTGTATTTGATTTTTTTCTTGTTTAGTTCCCTGAAGTCAATGCACATGCGCATGGTTCCATCCTTCTTCTTGACCAACACCACTAAAGAGGAAAAAGGGTTGGAACTTGGATTGATGTGCCCCATATCCAAGAGCTCTTTGATTGCCTTCTCTGTTCCGTCCTTGTACTTATTTGGGTGTCTGTAAGGCGTGGTGATGACTGGTTTTTCTCCTTCCTCTAAATCAATGATATGCACAACTCCCCTATGAGGTGGCACACCTGGTGAAATAGGTCCAAACACCTTACTATTTTTGTTAATGATCATGTGAATCTCTTGTGCATAGTGAATCTTCCTCTTTTTGTGAAATGACCTTCATCTGGATCCAAAGCAGTAATGAACCTAAGGCCATTTCTTTCAAAATTCATTTGTCTTTTCTTTAAATCAACAACAGTGGAATTATTGAAATCCCAATCAATTCCTAACAGTGCAGGGTAAGGGCAGTTGTCATCAACTATCTCAATTACCTCAAAATCTACAAACTTTCTTACTCCATCGATGCCCACAAGGACATGTTATCTCAGACCATATCCAAGAGCGACATAGATGGAAGATATTGATTAAGACCCCTATACCCCTGATGTTTATGTTATAATGGTTTGCTAAGTCCTTACATCCTCCTAAATCGAAGGACGTTTCTACTTTTGGGGTTACTAATGAGGAAGAAGTTATCTTTAGAGCCCAACAATTAGATTTTATATATGCTCAGTCTGGGATGCTATAACACCTCCTTCCTGAGGTGCCATGGTCTACTTACAACCTTAGACAAAAGACCAGACCTCATTCTGATGGCATTGTAGGCTCCGCCAATGTAAATTCCATAGACTCAGTGACGAACCAGATAAAAGAGTTGTCTTCAAAATAGTCTGTAGGAAGAACAACTTCGTTTTTATCCTCTAATCCCACTCATTCGATGGATGTACACTCAGTGCAATCATCAACCAAATTGAATGGTAACCAACCACCAGGAGGGAATAAGAAGAAAGGATGTAATAACTGTAAGGGTGGTAAAAATGGTAATAAATCCAAGGACAATATTGAGAAGATAGGTAATAGTGCTAGAGAGGGAAAATGAGAAAAACGTAAGGTGAAGTTTCCCTCTAATATTTTCACAGATGATCACCTTAGCCATTGGTGCCCCAAACTTGCAGAAGCTGCGAGGCTTTTATCTCAATAGCCTGTCGTATTGACGAATGCATTCCCACGCAATCAACACTTAGCCTCGAGCTCCTCAAATGTCAGAAACATGGCTAGTCAAAACCAACAGTCACAAGATGGCGACCATATATGTATCAATATGGTTGATGCAAAAATTGATATAGCCACTCGATTAGACTATAGTTCTAAACAAACTATTCCTCGTCTAGAATCTCCTCCTCCTCCCCAGAGATGACTTTACAGATTGCGAAACTAGAGCCACAACCTCATATTCTGAAAGGAGTACTCAAGCACTCTACCCATAATCCAAATGCTAGATCCACCCAGAACTACTCTATTGTTGAGGACATGGGCAAAATCCCTTGTGCTATGTCAACTTTGGAGGTACTCCAGACGTGTCCTTTATAGAGGAATGCCTTACTCTCTACTCTAGGAGCTCTAGAACCTAGTGGCTCAAAGCTTATCAAGTTTGACGTCACAGATGTTAAGCCTTGCTTGCCTTACCATGTGGATTATTCAAAGTATACCATCAAACGTGCAGTTGTTGATGAAGGCCCTGCTACATGAGTGATGTCCCTCGTTTTTTGGAAAGCTCCCGGTTCTCTGACCCTTTCCAAATAATCGAACATGTTGACTACTTTTGATGGTCATTCCTTATTCCCCCATGGTATTCTCCTTTCCTTTCTGGTCCAATTAGGCGGGAAGACGGTAGAGGTGGAAGTAGAGGTAGTGGATGTGCCTCTTTATTATAACATGTTTCTAGGTTGTAATTGGACTTATGCTATGATCGTCGTCGTATCGTCTGTTTTCTGTACTCTTTATTTTCCTCATGAAGGGAAGATTGTTATGATCGATCAGTTATCCTTTGCATACCTTAGACGCAATGCATCTCTTGTATAGTCGATTCCTGTGATCAACAATTATTGGCCTCCAACCGAGAATATTGGTCTTGGAATGTTTTCTTCCCTTATGGGTACTTTTGACTTCTCAGCACCAAACCATCAAGTTTATGCCATGTCTAGTAGGACTGTCTCAACTGGGAGGTTCATTACTTTTTTCATGTCTTATTTTGATGATCTGTGGACCCTACCTTCCCCAACACTGTCTTGGGAAGGACACTTGCATGCTGGGATGGCCATGCCATTATCGACAAGAGAGATTGTGTATCAAGTTGTTATTGACTCTTTCGCCAATCCCGATCTTCTTCCCTCACCGATGGATGAGGAGGATCTCGTGTCTAGGCCCATGTGGGCCACCTCATTGTCCTGTTCACATGATTTCCTTGGTGGGAATTTGCCTTCGGATGAATCCATCATCGAAGCCATGAATTCTCCCGACAAACCTTGGGATGATATGCATCATCATTCCTATTTTCTCCCAGAGATTGAAAGAATCGAACAAGACGACTTTTGATATACCTTAGATATCATAGTCGGTCACACCATAGTTCCAGTAGATATGCATGAGATTTATGCTGAATGAAATATGGTGAGTATTTCGACATATCTCATACACCTAGTAAGGATGAAAATGTAAATATCAATGCAGATTGTTTGGTTTGATACATATTTTCTTGGTCCTATGAAGAGATTCTAGGGATCGACCCTCGTATTGTTGAACATGAAATGAAAACATATCCTTTTAGTTCACATTTTTCCTTTTCTTCATTGATCTTCATTTACTTTCATAACCAAGGTCCAACAGAGATAATCTCCCATTTATTCTTGGGGATGGGTAAAGGTTGCAACAGTCCCACTAGATGAGTGTGCTCATCCTTATTCTCTTGACAAGTAGTACACTCCTTTATGTGACTCATCACATCCTCTTTGAGGCCCTTCCATGAGAAACTCTCCCTTACCTGCTGTTATAACCCTAAATTGCACCACACCTACTTAACTGGCATCAGGCCAACTCATATCCCTCCATTGCCAAAACATCTGCTGAAAAACCTCTTTGAAAATCCTCTTGGGTCAAGGTACATGCGCCCTAACCCAATATTGCACGTGTGTGAACGCTGGCAAGCCTACTACAGCCCGCATTTACCTAACAAAACACAAAAATAGAAAAGTTGTCGATGGGACAAAAAGCTATGGGTCAGTTAACTGAAACTCCCGGCCATGCATGGCCGAGAGTTTGTCCAAAACTCTAGCTCCTTCTAGCCTATAAAAGAAGGGGTAGAGGTACCATTTGGAGGAGGAAAATTATAGCGAAGAAACTCTGCCCATTTTCCAAATCCATTGTCCCAACTCTTTAGCCTTTCCTCAAGCCTAAGGAGAATTAACACAAAGCAGTTGGAGGACAAAAGAAGAGGAGGAGCCCAGGATCAGGATCAAGGAGCAGTGGTCGGTCTCGAATTTGATTGTAAGTTGATTCATTTTGAAAATAATAAAAGAATACTTTTCTCGTCCCAATGCATGAGTTATCTATGATTTGTTTAATTTATGCTTAATTTCTAACCCTCAAGTAGAAAAGTAACATGCATGCATAGTGGTTTGTCTTGATTGCAGGATTGTCTTTGGAAGGAGAAGCACAAGCAAGTGGGCAAAGTGCAACGGAGGATCTACACCAACCATCAGTAAAAAGGTTAGTAGTCATTCTCCATGCATGTATCGTGAAAGAGGGGGTTTAAGTTTCGGGTGAGAGGTTAAAAAGTAATTTCTTTACGGTCAAAATCTGCATACAAGTCTAACCCTAGTTTGCTATTCCATAGGGTATTTTTCCCAACAACAGAATTGGTGACCATACTGGGGAAGATACTCTTTAGGGTTTCCAGATGTAGTTGAGTTTTTGGGTAGTTTAAGAGATTAGATTTTTTATTTCTTTGCCTGTCTTTTCTGTAAGGCCTGAGCTAGCAGGGAGCCTAGTTCTTTATGCCAGTTTTCCTTGATTGTTGCTTGACGACAATTTTCGAGACACACAGAGGTACATGCGGCCTACAGAAGGCCTGCACGCATGTACCTGCACCCTAATCTCTTACAGCCCGCATGTGAACGCTAGATGTAGAGGTTTCAGTAGCGTGTAGGTGTTCAGAGAGCCTGAGAGGTAGTCCTCCTCTTCCCTGTCATAATTATACATTCTCAGGGGGCTTTCTGGATCCTGTCTGAGTCTTGCTGGTTCACAGTCTTGTCTCAGTTTGCTTTATTGCGTTTTGTTATTCCTTGAAATTATTTTTCTTTTCTATTAAGAAGAAGAATCCAAGCCTTCAAGAGACCCTGGTTATCGATACCAGAGGCATTTTCCTGGTCTGGGCTACCTATGTTATTTTTTTCTTAGAGTTTATACATACACACGGCCTGTGAAAGTGCAGCCCGTGGGTACACGCGCTCTATTGTAGCTCAACATGCGTTCTCACGCATGTTGTTTCAGTGACAATAGCGTGCTTGACAAGCTGCTTTTCAGTCAAGGTGGGGCAGTCATGCCCTCCTGTGGTGAGAAGTGTTCCTCTCAGGTGTTTGACTCTAGGGTTGCACAGTTAGTAGGTTAGGGCCTCTTACCCTTAACCTACTTTTTCTTAGTTGATAGTTGATAGAAAAGATAAAAAAAATAAAAATTGTTTTATGGTTTTTAGACAAGCGTAAGAGTCGGTGCTTTCTTGATTGCCATTGTGTGTCTTTGCTCTGATTCTTTGTGATTTGCGCTTTAAGCCAGAATTATATCTTTTCTTGGCTTTAGGCTTGTTGGTATTTTCCCTTTGTTTCTTGTTTAGCACTTAAATAAAATAAAAAAAGAGAAAAAAAATCTTTTCATTTTATTCCTTTTTTGAAGATTGTGTTTCTGCATCAATAGCTAGGGAGAAGTCTTTTTATTCATAAGTTTTTGCAGTTCATTTAAAGAATAAGTAGCTCGTAGTTGATCGAAATTCCTTTATGTTTGCTGCATGAAATCTTAGAAAAATTGAAAAGAAAAAGAAGTCTTTCTTTGTGAAAAATTGTTGATTTTTGCATTTAGTAAAAGTCTTTTGTTTCTAGTTTTTTCTTTTTTCATTCATTTTTGCTTTGAGTCTTTACACATCATCAGTTTCACCTTCATACCCCGTGACATAAAAAATCCCATAAAAGCAACGATAATTTAAAATCTATTAGACTTTTTGTTTGTAGGGTTCACAAACTAGTTCAGGACTAGGGGCTTGGATTAGGTTGGAGAGGAAACTCTCCAAGGCCATTCAAAACCAAACATTGGAGTCTGTGATAGGGAGTGTAGAAGTCCAGTTTTGTGGAAGTTATCCAGGACCCCCCTCTAACACAGGGGCTAAACACGAGGTCACGTGAGGAAAGGTAGCGGAGATATCCCCTCCAAAGCCGGACCAAGCGTAGTGGAGAACACATATCGAGGGCTTGTTTTGGGATTCCGTCATTTTCATTTGCCATGGGGATTCGTGGGTCTCGAATCCGTTTGAGGTTCTCAGTTGTCTTCCAGACCATTTTGTCTCGATACCCTTGATAGGTTTCAGGCTTGATACCCTGATCATTGTGGTCTACCCGAGTTTCGACTGTACCCGCCTGGTGACTGTTCACGTGCTGGCAAATTAGTTGCCAATATTTTTAGAGACATACATAGGTGACTACGGGGGTATACCACAGTACCTAGGATAGACATCGGGCCATGCTTTGCAGAGTATACCCGGAGGGTGCTTCTGTATTCGAGTTGTACTTGCACCGGTAAGTTGCTGTAGTGTTGGTTGTTGTAACTGTTCTTCAAAATAGTTAGTGATTTCTTGTCTTATCTCTTAGGCGATTCTTTTTAGTGTGTGTTATTGTTTGAACGTGTAGAATAACTTAGTGTGTCTTGGATCTTCTCACACAGTGGAGGATCCCGAGCTCTGCTGGTCACGAAGGCTCCTAGGCCTGCCGCCGGTTATACTGGAGCCACCCCCGCCACCATTGAGGCGGAAGCTAGACCAACAAGGGTCTTTCGAAGCAACTGAGTTACAAACCATTGTGCATGAACAACTCCCGAAGGAATCAACCATCAATATTGGTTTGGTTGAAACCCCAACCACTGATACTTGGCCATCGGTTAGTGTACCAATCCAATTTTACGAACACCTGTCAGTGCCTCACACAGCTATGGAAACAAACGTTTTTACTTCCTCTGGGAATTCCTCCATTCCCACCATCGTTGTTACCACAGGAGAAGCATCTCCTAACTTTCCATCGTCGGTCTAGGCCACCATGGTCTCGGCCGCAACTACATCACATAGTGGACGAACCCCATCTATCGCGGTGGCCACAACTCTCTTCACACCTAGTGTGACAGTCTCTCCGTTCTCATACGGTATGCCTAGTTCGGGCACAAGTCCTGCACTCACTCACTCCACTTTACAGAATTTGGGTCTGGGGGCAGGGAGCTCTAACGCTCCTCTGCAAGGTCAACTTGGGGGCATTCCTGTCCCTTTTAATGCTTTTCCTTACGTAGGAGTTCATATCTCTCCTTCATCCCCTTTGCTTGGTGGTTTGCATCAGCAGTCCACAGGGCAGCCTGCACACACGAGTTCATTTGGAGTCGGGAGTCAAGGAACACCTGCGCAAACTCTGCTGGTAGGTTCGTCACCATTTGTTTTGAATGGGACGTTTGGTAACAACACTTTTGCATCCACCGCTTTCCCGTCTGGGGGAACTCCCATTTTTGGACAGTCTACTCCGGCACAGGGTACTATTCCTGCACCGAGGGCACATATAGCTGAACTTTGGAACTTAGGACAAGGATCCGTTCCCTCCTTTGGAATGTCGTTCTAGGGTAATTCTTTCCATAGTCAATGGAACCCTGGACAGACTACTATGCCTCTCCCATCAGGATCGGCATGGGGTAATCCTTCCCAAAGTCCATCAAACACGATGAATGCCCAACATCCTATGTCCTTTATGGGGAATCATCCAATGATGTCTCCACAGATGCAAAATCCTTACGCTGGTTAGGGCCATGGTTTCTACCAGAATTCGGGCCAGCAACCAAACTTTTCCTGGCAACCTGGTGCCAGTCAAACTCCAGGACCCTTTTTCCCAGGATACCAGCAGCAACCCAAACTACCATTCCTGGCAACGTTACACTTGCCAGAATTGACAAGGTTGTTAAATGATCCTATTTGTCACGATCCACATTGGCCTCCTATGCCAACGAAGTTGCCTTCAGACATTCCCAAGTTCAAGGACAAGCCTAACAAAGATCCAAGTGATCACGTGACTACGTTCCATCTTTGGTGTTTATATAACTCATTGAAAGATGACTCCGTATAGTTGCGATTGTTTCAACGCACTCTCATTGGGAGTGACGCGAAATGGTACATTGAGCTCAGTTGCTCCAGATACTCTTCCTTTGGCGAACTGGCAATGGCCTTCCTTAACCATTTCCAGTTACCTGTGATATATGACGCCAGCACAGAATTGCTTGCCAATTTCGAACAGACAATAGTGGACCATATCTCTGATCATATCCGAGAGTGGAGACGCCAGAAGAGTCTAATCAAAGTACCAGTCCCATGAGCATTCCTGCTTGAGTGGTTCCTTAAGTATTTAGTCCCACAATTATCCAAAGACATTGCGACTTCAAGAGTTTTCTCCAAAGAATATGCCATCATGAGGGCTCAACAGTTTGAGCTCATCTATTCTCAGTCTGGTTTATTGTACAAAATCCTGCCAGATGCACCACGATCGATATTGGATAAAACTAGACAGAGAGCTAGACCACATGCCGATGATATTGTTGGTTCAACACAATCCAAGCCCACTGAGCAATTGACAAAGCAATTGCAACAGTTATATATCCAACACTCAGCTGCCAACCAAACTACTACTTTGGCTACTCCTCCTACTCAAACGTTGGAAGTACACTCTGTGTAGTCGACTACCCCAAAGGCTACCCAACAGCTTAAAGGGAAGAAAAAATAACGAAATAAGGGTAAGGGGAAGAAAAAACCCACTGATAATGCTGGCGAGGGAACCACGGAAAAACGAAAGGCGAGGTATCCATGCAACTTGTGTGTGGAAGACCACCCAACCCATCTATGTCCTCGACTTGAAAAGGCCCAAAAGTTTGTCACACAGTAGTAGCAAGCAGTGTTGACTAATCCATTTCAACATGGGCAAAATTTAACTCAAGCCTCTACAAGTGCCGAAGGGGGTAGCCAAGAAACCTACCCTCCTCCAAACAATTCCTCATCCGCGAACGTATATATGGTTAGGGGTGATACTTTCATAATGACTAGAGCACATGACTATAGTAAACCAAGCACCTCTGAGAAGGGTAAATAAGTTGAGACCCCATATCTTCCTCTACAAATTGAGAAGACGTTGGGCGAAATAGTGACACGCATTCCAAAGGGTGCATTTAAAAAAGCTTCTCACAACCCAAACGCAAGGGCCACCCAGAATTACTCTGTGGTGGAAGATTTATCACAAACCCCTTGTGCGATGCCTTCTTTGGAAGTCCTCCAAAGCTTCCCTGCTCAGAGGAAAGCCTTGTTGACTGCTTTAGGCTCTAGTAAGACTTGTAACCTTAGTACCATCGTGCTAGATACAATCGACTTAAAACCTCATCTGCCTTACCACGTAGCGTTTCAGATAGTAGTGGCTCATCCCACGAAAACTTTTACACGCAATATCTTTCGCACGGTGGTTGGCGAGGGCGCCTCGACATGCATTATGTCGTTAGCATGTTGGAAGGCCATTGGCCAACCCACTTTTTATTCGTCACCTACTCTCCTCACTACGTTCGACGGTCGTTCTTTCCGACCACATGGCATCGTTCCTTCTTTCCCTGTGTAGTTAGGAGGGAAGACCGTGTGCGTTGAAGTAGAGGTAGTCGATGCTCCCCTTGACTATAACCTCTTGTTAGGACAGAGTTGGACTTATGCTATGCAAGCTGTGGTTGCTACATGTTTCCGAGTCTTGTTGTTTCCACATGAGGGTTAGATAGTGACCATCGATCAATTGTCCTTCTCTAGACCTGATCCAGCTTTGGGGGCATCCATGGTTCCCATGATTGATAATCCTCAAGACGATGTCATTAACGTAGGAATTGGTTTGTGCCCATCCTTGATGGGTACCTTTGATTACCCACCTCCTCATGACGATGTCAAGTTTATATCTAATCACCACAAGGCTGATATTTTTCAAGTTTCGTCATTCTGCACAACTTACTTTGAGGATCCATGGATTCTTCCTTCCCCATCAGCCACGATGGATGAGACGGGGCACTCCGGCATGTCCATGCCCTTGTCGGCCATTGAAGTAGCGTACTCTTTAGTCCAGCAAGCTTCAGCTAACCCTGATCCGACTCCCGCACAGGAGTTGGATCCACCTCTAGAACCTATCTAGGCTCAAGGTTCTCTCGCCAACATCGATTTGTTAGACTTAGTCTTGCCTTCTGACGAAGCAGTAATCGAAGCAATGACTATTCTGGACAAACCTTGGGACGATATTCATCACAGATCATATTTCCTCCCAGAGTTACACTGAATTGAGGCAGGAGAATTCACTATCACCATGACGGGAGATCATCCATGTCCTATTAATCTCTTAGCTACACAAGAAATTTATGCCGAGGGCAATATGGCGACTATCGCTGAAACCATACCTATTAACATCTCCCGAAACCCTGGCGTCGTGGAGAATGTCTTCATCAGGGAGGATTGCTCCCCCGAAGAGGTTCAAATTTACACAGATCTTTTCAAAGAGTTCCGCGATGTTTTTTCTTGGTCTTATGAGGAAATGCCAGGTATCGATCCAAAAATAGTTGAACATGAAATCACAACGTATCCCGATGCCAAGCCTGTTGGAAAAAAACTTCGTCCAGTTAATCCTAAGAAAGAAGCAGCCATTAAGCTTGAGGTTGAGAAATTGCTCAAGGCAGGTTTCATTTATCCAATTCATTTGAATCAATGGGTGTCAAACCCCGTGCCGGTCGATAAAAAAACAAGGCATGATTCGTGTATGTACCGACTTTCGTGATTTGAACAAGGCATGTCCAAAAGATAATTTTCCAACCCCATTCATTGACCAGATCATTAATGAATGTGCCGGTTGTGAAGTCTTTTTTTTCATGGATGGTTTTTCGGGATATAATCAAATTCAAATCAAACTGGAAGACCAACACAAAACGACATTTATTTGTCCGTGGGGTACATTTTCCTATCGTAAGATGCCTTTTGGCCTTAAGAATGTTGGAGCCACTTTCCAGTGAGCCATGTCTTTTGCGTTTCATGACCTCAAGCATATCATCGAGGCCTATTTGGATGATTTAGCATCACGCTCTCGCAAGAGAAAGGATCATCCTACACACCTCAGACTAATCTTCGAACATTTTCGTTACTTCAGGACTCGCTTGAATCCCAACAAGTGTAGCTTTTGCGTCATGTCAATACGTTTGTTAGGTTTCATTGTATCAACAACAGGGATCATGGTGGATCCTCTTAAGGTGGAGGCAATAATCCAGTTGCCTCCCCCACGCACAATCTTACAACTTCAAAGTCTTCAAGGCAAGGTGAACTTCTTACGATGCTTCATCGCCAACTATGCCGAAATCACCAAGGGCTTTATGCGTTTACTTAAGAAAGATGTTCCCTTTTTCTGGGATGAAGCTGCTCAACACTCTTTCGACGCATTAAAATATTCCCTCACCACCGCACCTCTACTACGGCCACCTAATTATAACAAAGGCTTCTTATTATATCTAGCTACCGTAGAGTCAACCATAGGCATGGTTTTAGTTTAGGAAGATGATTCGTTTTCAGAATACGTGATCTATTACCTGAGTCGAGGCCTTGTAGGACCGGAACTTAATTATTCCCATCTCGAAAAAATTGCGTTGGCAGCAGTTCATGCTGTTCAACGGTTCCGTCACTATGTTTTGTTTCGTAAGACCACCGTTGTCGCTGTCGTAAATCCATTCCAGTACATGGTGACACAACGAGTTATCGGTGGAAAAATCAGTAGATGGATGGTTATCCTCCAAGAATTTGACTTAGACTTCTTTTCATCAAAGTCCAAGAAGTCATTGGTCTTCGCAGAACTTATTTCAGAGCTTCCGGTTGAGTCAGGTGACGTTGTGCCTAAGGAATCACCTATCCGGGGGGATATGTTTTTTATTAAATCTTCAGACCCCTCATACGGAGATATATTGATCTATCTCTAGACTTTGAAGTGCCCCACCTCTACTTCTCGTGACGAGCATTGGCGAATATGCCATCAGGCTAAGAATTATCTCATACTTGATGATATGTTGTATCAGAGAGGTGTAGACTGCATCTTGCATCGATGTCTCACTCATGAGGAGGCCATCATAGTGCTCAACGATTGTCATACATGATCTTGTGGTGGTTACTTATCTAGGTTGGCAACAACCTGAAAGATTTTACGAGTAGGTTACTTCTGGCCCACGCTTATCAAAGATTGTATGGAGTCGGTCAAGAAGTGCCATTTGTGCCAAATCTTCTCTCGAAATATGAGGGCACATCCAGCTCCCATGTTTCCTGTCATCATAGTTGGTCCCTTCACTAAGTGGGGGATTGATTACACTACATGCAACCCCCCGTCAGCAAGGGGGCACTGCTATATCATCATAGCTAGCGACTACTTCACAAAGTGGGTCAAAGCTATGCTAACGTTTAAATATGATGGAGAGACTGCATCTCTCTTCTTATTCAACCAAATTATAGCACGGTTTGGCGTCCCGAGAGATATTGTCACTGACCATGGCAGTCACTTTCAGAACCAAATGATGTCTGAATTAACATCAAAGCTTGGGTTACGGCAGGAACATTCATCACCTTACTACCCCCAAGCCAATGGGCAGGTGGAAGCTGTCAACAAAAATCTTAAGACTATTCTACAGTGAACTATCAACTCAGCCAAGTCAAATTGGCATTTGATGTTATACTCTGCATTATGGGCTTACCGAACATCTGTTAAGATTGCAACCGGTTTCTCACCTTTCCAACTCGTCTATGGGCCGAAGGCAGTCTTTCCCATCGAATGTCAAATCCCATCTCTGAAATTGGCAGTACAGTTATTGCCAGACACTTCTGTTAGCGTCGAAAGTCACTCCTAGATTGCTTTGCAGGAGAAAATCCCGACACCCATCAGTTTTATGTCACGATCGTTTTAATGGATGATCAGGTGGGTAGAGACTCAGGGAAATATCATTCTAACTCAAGGACTGGGTCTAGCATGTAAGGAGCAAAGGAGGTCTTGATCTAAATTCAGCTAGTGGGTTGATTAAAAGATGAGCAGGTGGAAGACTTGGTAAGAAAGGTGAACAAACAACTTTAAGCAACAGGTTTCCAGCGGTTTGCAGAGGAAAGACTCTGAATGCAAGATCCTCTTGGTTCAGGGTCTCAAGAAACTAAAAGGGGACTTGACTATATCCTTCAATTCCAAGTCACTCAACACTGGGAAAATCACGAGAAACGATTAGAAACAATGTATCTGCTACAGTGATCCAATCCAACATCATCCTATAATAGCTACAACTCGACTGGATCCTCCAATTCCGAGCTGTTCTAACTCAATGTGAACAGAGACGTGAAAGAAACTGGCATTCATAAGGCAAGAAGTCTCAAAAGTCCATGCATAACCAGAATAACAGTGCTTCATTAAAACTTTACAACTGGAAGCTCTGCTCAACCATCGATAGATACAAAAATGCCGAAAACGCCTACATATACTCAAAACAACAACAACAAAAAAATCGAGACATTGCATTAAACATATTGTGTCTACATGGCTTCTGACAATTTGTAGCTGCAGTCTCTGAATGATCGTGCACCTGTGGTAGACGCAATTGAACTCCTGATAGTTCCATGGGAGAATTGACGTGCCTTTAATTCATCGTCGTACTTTCCCATTATGGCGGAGGCGATGTCTAACCACCACCAACTACCTTAATAACTGCTTCATTGGGATTGAGGATGGCCTGGCCAACTCAACACCTTTGGGATGTGGAAGACCCTTTGTCCTGCCACCTGGATTAGCTGAACGGCCTGATGAATAGGCATGGAGGCCAGCGCGAAGAATGGGGTGCATGACGGGAGTTGTGGCGCCAAAACTATGAGGGCAAGGCATGAAGTGATGAGGTGTGAGAGAGGTTACAGGGGAAGACACATGGTGGAAGGAAATAAGCGGAGGGGGGCAGGAGATGAGATATAATGGGAACATTTTAGTGGGAGGCTGACGTGGAAGGAAGCGGAACGCATGGCAGGTGGTGAGTGGATGATGATATGGGGAAGGGACCACACAGACTAGAAGAGGGGCAATGGATAAAAGATGACAAGATGAAACGACAAGAAAGGGGGCCCCACGTTGATTAAACGCAAAAAGACAGAGGATGTCCAGATTGCCTATGCGCCATTGATCTGGGTGCTATGATCTTAGCCATTGGAGAGATGCGTCCTAGATTTTGGAGCCCCCCCGTCCTCTTAAAGGTAGAAAGGCAGGGGGGGGCTCTGGAATCGCCTCACGCTGTTGATCTGGGCGCTCCAATCACAGCCGTCGGAGAGATGCACCCCTGATTCCGGACCCCCCCCCTCCGCTTAAAGGTAGAAAGGTGATTAGGCTCTGGAATTCCATGTACGTTGTTGATCTGGGCGCGCGGATGCCTACTGTCCAGATTTGTTTGTCGCTTACCATAGGTGCATTTTGAGTCTGATACTTAGGGTAAGTGGGTTTTTAACCCACTCCTTTGCATTCTAACCCACCTTACAAGAAATGTCACTAACATTAGGCTCCATGGGGGATAGAGTCGTCCATGTGATGCTCTAAGGACTCTTTTGCAAATTCAGTGCCTTGTTGTTGGGCTATGGAGTCATTTATTAAGATGAAAACAAAAACAATATTTACAAAAACAAAAGAGCCGAATGTGGCTCACAAAAAACATTTTTTCAAGAAATGCCCATTTACTGGGCCATTAAAACTTCTTTGCCTTCCAAATCCTGCAACCTATAAGTATTGTTTGAAAATACTTCAGAGATCTTGAAAGGCCCAAACCAGAGGGCATCAAACTTACTATGCTTGCCCTTTTCCTACCTAGGTGCATCCCATTTGAGCACTAGGTCACCCTGCTCAAATTATTTCTTTTTTCTCTTTCTATCAAAAGCCTGCTTGATCTTCTGCTGATGATAGTAGGCCCTATTTATGACTTGCTCTCTGATCTACTACACTTCCACCATCTGATGAATCCTTCTGACCATATTGTCAGGCTCTCCTTCAAGGTCTTGGAGGAATTTCGCCACAGGTAAGGCGAGCTGAGTAGGAAAAACAGGTTTTGTCCCGTAAACTAGTTGGAAAGGTGAGATGCCGAGGGACCTTTTTGTTGTCACTCGATCAGCCCATAGAGAAAATTTGAGCTTGGAATCCCAAGCCCTTCTATTGTCTTCTAGTAGCTTCTTGATGAGCTTCATCATACTTTTATTGGAAGATTCTGCCAGTCCATTCCCTTGAGGATAATAGGGAGTAGAGTGAATCAGTGAGATCTCATACTATTCACAGAACTTGATTAGAAACTTAGACCAAAAGGGGGAGGCATTATCAGTGACAATTCTGCTAGGGTAGCCAAATCTGGCTATGATATCATCCAGGAAGTTTATAATTACTTTGTGGGAAATGCTCCTGGTGGGGACAACTTCTATCCATTTGGTGAAATAGTCTGTCACAGTTAGGATCCATCTGTGATGGCCACTTAGGGAGGATGAATTTCTCCAATGAATTCCAATCCCCACTGCTGAAAAGGTGTTGAAACAACTACAGGCTTTAATGGCAAAGATTTGAGCTGCTGATTTCCTGAGAACTTCTGGCATTTGATGCAAGCTTTGATTTCTCTACAGACGTCAGGGAATAAAGTGGGCTAGTAATACCCAGCTCGGAGGATCTTGTGAGCTATGGCCTTCCAGAAATGATGGCCTTCACAAAGACCTCTATGAAAATCAAACATAACCTTCTGGGATTCTTGCGGGTCCAGGCACCTTAAAAATACCCCTAGAGGGTATTTCTAGTACAAGGCTTGGTTAATGAGATAATATATGATAGCTTTGAGCTTTAAATCTCTTACCTTTCTTTTTCTCATTCCATCAGGAGGCTTCAATTCTTGCAGAAAATACAAGATATCCTTGTACCAAGCGCATGTTGCTAGTGATACGGCACCCTGGAAATGCTGGTTGGATGACTCAGCTTGCTCATTGATGAAGTTAATTCCCAAGGCTTTGCAATTGGATTCAGCCAACAACTTGGCTAAACCCTGCCCCTTTATCAACTTGGTGGTCTTGATATCCAGATCAAACTCTAGGATCTTGGCAATCCACTTACCTCTTCTTTCGTCTATGTCAGGCTGTATAAGAAAGTCCTTCACAGAGGCCGAAGGAACATATGTAGTAATCCTTGAGTGCAAGACATAGACTCTGAAATCTTTGAGAGCTTTCACCAGGGCATAGGCCTGCTTCTCCATGATCTCGTACCAGAGCTCTCCATCTCTCAATGCCTTGTTGTAGAAGGCAATAGGCTGCTCTTGCCCTTGATCATTTTTCTGCAACAAGACCACTACTACTGTATCACAAGAAGCAAAAGAAAAAATCAGGAAATATTTAGAATAATCAGGACTGATTAGCACAGGTGCCTCAGTCAATGCCTTTTTTATTCAGAAAAAATATTCCCTGGGTTCAGCGGTCCATTTGACTTCATTTCCCTTCCTGAGCATGGCTATGATGCATTTCACCAATTCAGCAAAATTTGAGACGAATATTCTCAGAAAATTTATCTTCCCTAAAAAGGCTTGAACTTCCTTCTTAGATCTGGGAAGTGACAGGGTCTGAAGTGCCTCTACCATACTAGGATTAATTCTCACCCCCTTTGCTGATACTATATGGCCTAATATCTTCCCCTCCTTCATAGCAAACAAATATTTCTTGGGGTTCAAAGATAGGCCAAACCTCCAGCACTTCAGGAAAACTTTCTTCAAGTGGTAACAGTGCTCCTTGTCTGTCCTAGAGAAGATCATGATGTCATCTAGATAGATTACCACAAACTGGTCCTTCTCCCTGATGAAGGCTATGTCCATGGCTCGCTGAAATGTTGCTCCTGCATTCATCAATCCGAAAGGCATTTTGGCATACATGAATGTGCCCCAAGGAGTGGTGAAGGCTATTTTTTCTCTGTCTTCAGGCATGATTGATATCTGATTGTAACCAGAGAAACCATCAATCATGGATATTCTAGATGCACCAGTGACCTCCTGCAATATGTGTTCCATGTTGGGCAGGGGATAATTGTCTTTCCTTGAGCTCCTGTTCAGGTTCCTGAAATCAACACAGAGTCTGATTTCCACACTTTTCTTTCTTACCAGGACCAAATTGGCCACCCACTCGGAATATCTTAAGGGGACGATGATCTGGGCCTCTAACAACTTCTTCACTTCTTTCTCCATGACAGGTAGCAATAAGGGATTTATCTGTCTCAGCTTATGCCTAAATGGCTTAGCCTCTTCCTTCAGTGAGATCTTGTGTTCAACAACTGATGTGTCATATGTCTTCAGGTCTTTGTAGGTCCATGCAAACACATCAGCAAACTCTCTCAGCAACTCAGTATATTCGACCCTCTGTTCTCTGGTAAAACCCCTTGACAACTTGACAAACTTAGGCTCCTCTGGTGTGCCAATGTTGCACTCAGCTGTGTCAGCATCTTTATCTGAAACCCTTCCCTTTACTACCACATCATTCCCATCAAACAATCTCTCTAATGGGACTAGTCCCCTCGAGATGTGATTGCTAGGCAACTGAATAATGTCATACTTTGCTATTTTACTCAGCAGCTTACCCCATCAAACCCTTCCTCCGAGACGGAATCTTGGTCAATATGCATCTCTAAAAATTCTTTGATAGTCTCCAATAACTTCTTGATCTCGAGATCATCCTTAAACACCTTCCAATGTTTGACATTGTCAAGTATGGAGGGCCTGTATTTTACTTCTACATCATATCTAAATTTGGGCGGCAAGGGTAATTTGAAATTGCTTGCTGATGTAGCCAAGGAATCTGCCACTGTGTTCTCCTCTCTTGGGATGAAAGAAATGTTAAACGCTGAGAAGAAACTTTCAATTAGGTCCCATACCTCATTTTTGTAACTCCTGAGTCGAGGATGCTTGGCCTGATAAGCGCTTCTGATCTGCTGGACTACCAACTCGGCATCTCCAAACACTGCTACCTCTTGAATTTCAATTTCCCTTGTGGCTCTTAATCCTAGGATAAGAGCTTCATACTCTGCCACATTGTTGGTAGCTTCGAATTCCAATTTGTATGACAGATATGTGGTCTCCTGAGCAGGTGACATAAAAACCACCCCAGCTCTAGCACCTTCCCTAGAAGAGGCTCCATCAAAGAACATTTTCTAGATGGGGGTGATGGAGGGAGGAAATTTAGGGGAAATGGTGGGCTGCTTTCTGAGTTTGAGAGGAGTCTTGGGGGCATGGGTGAGTTGTAGTAAACTGGAGCCTAAATCATTGTCCAAGGAAAAGATGGGATGATTGGTAGGGTTGACTTCATCACTGATTATGTAGGCCAGTTGGGCTTCCCTATATAGTCTTCTATGCTCTCCTCCAAACACTGGGATAGTAGCATATGTGAGGTCCATATGAAAGGTTCCCCCCAGTCTTTTTATCCAAGATCTTGACAATAGCATACCGAACTTGGGGGGGACATCAGCTACTACGACATCCATGACCACACTTTTCATGGGCAGTTGAAACAAGGTCACAACTAGGTCTTTAATAACTCCAAGACACTGAACTCTCCTGGAGTCAAAAGAATAGAGGTCATGATAGGCTCAGGTGACTTCTAGCCCTAACTCTTCCATGATGGTTTAGGGCATGAGGTTGTGAGAAGCCCCTGAATCCATCAAGAAGTTGTGCAGTACTTTATCATGTATGTTCAGGGACGTGTAGAAAGGGGAGGATAAATCATCTCTATCTTCTACCATAGGACCTAGAATAACTATCGGATTTTCATCTTGGAGGTTTATGGAGTTTGTGGGAAGGCATGAGGCTTCAGATTGTAAAAGCTCAAAGAAGCGTTTTTTAAATTCTTCATGTTTAATTAGCTCAATGAGGTGCACAGGGATTCTGATCCATTGAATTTCATGCTCGAAATTAAAAGAAGATGTAGGCTTTGGAATTTCTCTTATTTCAGGAACATGATCATGGACAATGGGAGAGAGGGATTGAGCCTTCTTACCTCTATGACTGTCTTCTACTTTATTAGCAGGCTTCTCTATTCTAGTGGACTACTCAGGGATATCAGGTGTTGTTGTCCTTTTGTTGGGCCTCAGGTTGTACCTGCCTTGGCCGCCGCCATCTTTGTCTCCCTTGCTCAATTCATTTAGCTGATCGTCCATGAGAGACTCCTCATAAGCTGATTGAGTGAGGTGAGGAAAAGGAGGAGTGTCTCTGAAGTAGTGGATTTCGTAATCAAGTTCGTCTGTTTCCCCTTTTTCATCTTTGGCCACAAAATTGTTCTGAAAAGGGGCCTGAATTCTCTGGTCTTCTCTGTCTCTTCCCCTCTCTCTGTGCATAGTCGGGGGAGTGATATTGTTTGGCCTCCTAAAACCCCCTTTGATTTCAGCGCCTTGAGGGCCCTTGTACATTTTCTTCCTTTCCACCTTCAGTCTCTCCATCTCTTCAGACAAAAACTTCATCATCTTGGTCAATTCATCCGCTTGAGAGTGGGGCACCGATGGGCCAGAAGTTGAGGCTTCGGATTTTCCCTTTCTTCTATCTGTGTCGGCCTTGTTCCTCAGTCTATCAGCTGCTAATATGTTGGATTCCACTTCTATGGCCACATATTTCATTTGAGCTAAGGAGGTGGCTCTTCTTTCTCTCAACAAAAGGCATAAATCAGGGTCAAATGCACCAGCATAGGAAATTTGGGCAGAGGCTTCTGAGGGATTTATCTCTACAGGAATCTTGTTATACATCTTATTGAATATTTTGGAGAAGTCAGAGACAAATTCTCCTTCCATTTTCTTCAAAGACCCAAACTTTGTCATGTAATACGTGAAATATTTCCTATTTCCCCACTGCCTCAGGAAAACATTATCTAGAGCTTCGATCCCAGCAATAGATCCGGGGGCCAATCCTCTAAACCATTTCCTCACCTCGCCATCCAGGCTCTAGACGAAGACACTCATCCAGACATTCATTTTCAATGTTTAGGTTGTCTGCATAACTGTAGAAAGAAGCTAGGTGCTCTTTTGCAGTTATGTCCCCTTCTCCAGTGAACTTGGGCATGTACTTCAAGTAGTCTCTAGCAGGGAGAGGATTCATAGGATGGGGTAGGATTAAGGGAGCATATCTAGCAGTGACTATGGCATCCATTCTATTTAGAGGGGGATTAACAGCAGCCATATGAATATTGGGTGGAGGAGAACTTGGGGGAGAAGGAGTTCACGAAGGGGCTACTGGGAATGAGTCTTGGAGAGGAGTGGGAAACAAGAGAGGATTTAAGGAGAAGGCTAACAAGATCATGTCAACATGTGCTCCTCTTTATGTAGGAGTGGGGAAGTCTTCTGCAGTCCCAGGTCTTCACCAAGGAACAGCTTCAGAGGAGAGGGGAGTGACAAGGATTTCTCCCTCCAATCCCAGACCAAGAGGGGAAAACTCAGTAGGAACACTCCCAAAATTCAGGAAATAGGAAACCTCTGAAGGAGGTCTATCAAGAAACTGAGGAGGAGAAAAAGGAGTCTTTATGGAAGGAGGAAGGGAAATACCTAGTTCAGTGGTGAAGATTTCTCCTTGAGGGGGCTTCCCTTTTCTGATAATCACCTATGGATTTTCTTCAGTCATGGCCAGAGGCAGTTGTGGATGGGACTGTTGTAGGAAAATCTGCGTGCGGACAAGTAGATCGACCTCTAAGGTTTGACCTTAACCCTAGACAGAAAAGTGCTTATCATGGACACTGAATTTCTTTCGAATCTATATAAGCCTAATGCATGAGAAGGAAGAGTAACAGAAGTACCTTTTAACTGACGTTTGTCCCTGCACGCTCCGAGTTGCGCTCCAATCCTTCGCTCCTCGCTGAGGTCTGTGGACAAAACAGGATACGACCACTTCCTACTCTATTGACATTAGCTTGAAAACAGATCTATCACTGAATGATAAGTTCATGTAGCGTCAGACACAAACTAGAAAGAAACAGGCCAAGCGTGTCATATTAATGAGAATAACGACAACAATACTTACAATCGTAGATGCGAATGCGACAGCTTCGTCAGGTCCTCTTCGTCTAACCCTTGCCTGAATGATCCACAACCTGGATGGCAACGACTGCACTAATTTCTCTTCTCTAGCTGACTGCAAATTTCCTCCAAGATCATAAGTCTCACATGTGTAATTTCTTCTCTCTCTCCTCACCATAGAGCTTGCTTATATAGGTTAGGAAGAGGCTAACCACTTGAGTTATGTTTAGAACTAGTTAGGAACCTCTTCCTTGGTTGAAAGATCTTTTGACAAAACCAAGAATTCGAGATTAACTGCCTTCTAAACTCGAATGATTCTCCCCTTATTCTTCTCACCGGGCTAACAGTTCACCCAGAATAGGGAGCGCTCCTTCAGAAATGTGACAGAGTGTTATAACACTCCCAGAAAGGTCCAGAGAAGCGCCAGCGCTCTAAAGTTGGGTAACGCTCCTGCAAAGGGGTGGAAGAGCGCTATAACGCTCCTCAGCCATGGTGAAGGGGCGCCAGCGCTCCTCAGGTAGTGTTAGAGGAGCGTTCCCCTTCTAAAACCTTGATTATGAAGCCTTCTAAGGTGTCAAGAGATGTTTGACTTCAGTAGACCAGTTTCCTTCCTTCAAACTGAGTAAATGAGATGTTTCAAGTGCCTCTGTAATGTTGTCATTAAGGTAACATGATTCAATAGTATCTACGACACCCTTGTGACCAACTTGCGACATTTGCGACAAGCTGTACAGGAATTGCGACACTTGCGACAAGTGTGAGGTATGTGCGACACTTATCCAGTTGAGTGATTTGGATGTGTAACAGGGACCGCGTGTGTCTACCGTTGGAAGCCACAACTAACCCAACAGGTTCACCGCAGTGGAGTCGTCACAATGGACTCGCCAGGTGCACAGTAGTAATCTTCAAAGGCTCTGATACCTGATGCACCTTTAGAATCAGAGGCTCAATGTCATTCAATCCTGGGGAAAATTTTCAACTTCGTCCCCAGCAATGGCACCGGAAATGTTAGCATCGAAAGTCACTCCTGGATTGCTTTGCAGGAGCAGAGCCCAACACCCATCAGTTTTATGTCATGATAGTTTTAATGGATGATCAGGTGGGTAGAGACTCAGGGAAATATCATTCTAACTCAGGGACTGGGTCTGGCATGTAAGGAGCAAAGGAGGTCTTGATCTAACTTCAGCTACTGGGTTGATTAAAAGATGAGCAGGTGGAAGACTTGGTAAGAAAGGTGAACAAACAAATTTAGGCAACAGGCTTCCAGCGGTTTGCAAGGGAAAGACTCTGAATGCAAGATCCTCTTGGTTTAGGGTCTCAAGAAACTGAAAGGGGACTTGACTGGATCCTCCAATTCCAAGTCACTCAGCGCTGGGAAAATCACGAGAACCGATTAGAAACAACGTAACTGCTACAGTGATCCAATCCAACATCATCCTATAACAACTACAACTTGACTGAATCCTCCAATTCCGAGCTATTCTAACTCAGTGTGAATAGAGACATGAAAGAAACTGGCATTCATAAGGCAAGAAGTCTCAAAAGTCCATGCATAACTAGAATAACAGTGCTTCATTAAAACTTTACAACCGGGAGCTCTGCTCAACCATCGATAGATACAAAAATGGCAAAAACGCCTACATATACTCAAAACAACAACAACAACAAAATCGAGATGTTGCATTAA
>CBVK0100043606.1:8147-33155 GCA_900067695.1 Picea abies | reverse complement strand
ATTCCACATATATTGTTGGCCCAAGAGAACATCATAGACATCTAGTGGGGAAACATCACATAATACCTCATCCTTGAAGGGTTGGATGTCATATGACAATCGACACTATTGGCTAACACGAAGATCTCATCCCTTGCGAAGCCACCCGATGTTGTATGGTTGCAGGTGTGGTGTTGTCGATAATCCAAACTTTTTGACAACCTCTGTTGAGATGAGGTTCTTCTATCTTCTGCTATCAACAATAAAATGTAATGGGGTCCCCTTCACCCACATCTCTGAATGAAAACGTCACTCCCCCTCTTCAGGATCTGTTGGTTCTTTTGGTTGAATTGTTGTGGTCGTGACAATAGCAGTGGGGTCTACGTCGATGATTTGTCTTTTACCAATATTTTCAGAATCAGACTCTGAATCAAGGTTCGGCTCCTTGTCTTTGATCTCATCCACCAATGACTTTTTTAGTGACATTCGGTGGTCTTGTGCCAGGGGATTTTGTGGAAATTGCACCATTTTTCGATGTCTTTATTTGTCTTCCCGTGACCCTTCTTTTCCTGTGGCTTGGATTGGTTTTCGGGAGACTGTTTGTTAGATTCATCTTTATCATAATTTGGTTGTTGTAGATTTGCATACCCAAACTCTCATTTTTTATGGTGCTTAAATTTCTTCTTGATTTTAACATCATATCGATAAGCAGCATTGAGTGATGAGATGTCTAGAAAATCCATTTCAGTTTGGATGTATCTTTGTAGAGCCCCGCAGTATTTCATAACCAAATGATGTTCAGAGTCTTTGATACCCATATTGGTGCGCAAGGTATGGAAGGTATTGGTGAAATTTGGAACTGCTTGTCCCCTCTCTTGTCGCAGTGTGGTCCATCTCATGTATTGGTCCTCATAGTTTCCAATAGGGTAATATTGTTCCTTTACCGCATCCACAACAAAATCCCAAGTGGGCTTGGCCCCATATATTCTAGACTCCTCTGTGGAACTTTTCTCCCAATAAGTTTCCCACTAATGTTTTACATGGGGGAGAGACTTAAGGAGTGCGAAGGTGATATTTTCCCTGTCGGAAAAATTATGAACAAAGAAATAACCTTCTAGTAGATTTAACCATTTTTCTAAGGCATCCATATCTATATGTCCTTCAAATATGGAAATATCAAAATTAAATTGTACCTTGAAAGGAGAGGTACTTCTAAAGTGGTCGCTTGATGAAGACCCTCATGTTGTTATCAACAGGAATTGAAGGATGTGGGTTAAATTCTCCATCATTTCGTCCCTCTGTTGCGTGAGAGCTTGTTCTAGCAACATATTAATAGAATCATTTTCTCTATCATTTTACTTTTTTCTGCCATGGAGGGTTTCTTGGACATGCGAGAGAGGTTGTCTTCAAGAGAGACAAGATCAATACCCAACTTGCTATACTTGGACCTCGTTAGGGACATGCACTAAAAAACGATCAAGAGCATCATGCTCTGATACCACTGATCTAGATTATTTTTGGCACGAAATGAGAGCAGAGATATAACACAAAAATATACAGAGATATTGAAAGAGAAAAAACAATATAATAGAGATATATTAAAAATATAAATAGAGACAAAGATATACAGTAATACATGATTTCTATTAATGAAATAAATGTACAAAGACTGTAAAAATACAGGGTAAAAGAGTCGGCATAATGGTGGTAGCTTATCTTTGAGAAGAGATTTGACGGCTACTCTCATTTGCAAGAAGATGATTTTAAAATGAGGCTCAAAATGCCTTTTTATCATAAAGAAAATCCAAAACCCTAACCCCAGAAGATGAAAAGCCAACAGTTTTGTGGACCCCGTTTTGGGTAGTTTGGTGTATCAACTTCTCGGGGGCATCACTTTGGCATACGATCTATGTTTGGAGCGCACAATAACTCATTGGAAAGGTATAGTCAAGGAGTTTCCTTTAGGGGGATCAATAATAGCCTTTGGATATCATTGAGAATCTATATCCCAAAAAACCTTCATGTAGGCCCTCAAAATGGCCCTGGAAGTTAAAAACTGCTAAAAATATTAAATTACCAAAATTGCTATAAAATTGTTTTGAGCCAGTTGGAAAAGGTGGGTGGCCACCGATATCCTCCGAGATCAGTTGCCCCCCATCAAAATGGGAGTACCTTTGCATGCATCCAATGAATAATAGACTAGTTTTGTGGCAGCCATGTGGTGTGATGCTCTTGAATCTACGATCTAAGCATCGAGAGAGTAGTTGATAGCAATCAAGGAATGGCTAGAATTTCCTTTCTTGGGATTCTGATCTTCTGGATTCTTCTTCTTGGCACCCTCAAGGATGCAATATACAATGTTGTTTTTCTGAAGTATTTGGGTCATCGGATCTATATGTTTCTTCATACATGTGGATTCTGGATGGAATCCTTTATGGAGGTAAGAGCATTTCTCCCCTTTTCTTCCCTTTCCACCTTTAGATCTGGAGGCATCGTTGAAGGGTTTTGAGTATCATTCCTTATTCAGATTTGCATGAGCTTTCCTTTTGTATTTATCATTATATTTATGATATTGATGACCGCTTCCATATTTCATAGTAAGTGCATGTGCCTTAGTGCCTTTGATTTTTCCCATGTTGATGAGCTTGGTCTGCTCTTGTGTTCGAGATTCGATAAATTCCTCAAGAGAGGGTATCTTCTAGGTGGATCCAAAGGAAAATTTGACTGAATGGAATGTGGATACAAGCACTAAGAATTCAATACCAAGTTTGGAGATAATGGTGAGAACCATTTGTTTCTCTTCCTTAGATTTATCATCCCCGCAAGCCTTGAGTTGCGACAACAAATCCTTATATTTGGTAAAGAAATATTGGATATTGTCGAAGCTTTTTGGATCTAATGTGAGCAATTCCACCTCGAGCATGTGTCCCCTCATATCATCTTATTTTCAAAAAATCCCTTCCATGGTGTTCTAGGCTTCATTGGGAGTTTTACAAGAAGATATGTGAAAGAGGAGATCAGGAGAAATGAGACTGAAAATTGTTCTGAATGCTTCATCCATTCAATTTAGATACTTGGATGTTTCTATGGATGATGTTGGTTTTATCTCTGTGTTCATGGTTAACCTGTACAATCCTATGCTTCAAAGATGCATGATCATATTCTCATTCCATGCAAAGAAGTTGTAAGGTGTAAGAATGAATTCTTTTGGGAATTCCATTTTTTCGTTGTCTTCAATCTTCGGTACCTGCAAAAATAATTTGGTGTGTATTTTCCCTAGCAGTCTATCGGCTCTGATACCATGTAAATGTTTTGAACCTACACATAATAGATCTAGATATGAATTGACATACACATTTGCAGAGAAAATAGAAGAAAAGAGAAGAAAGAGAGAAAGTGTAATATCCCTCGGCCGAACCCAAATGTAAATATAATCCAAGTATATTTAAGCTAGTGAGTTGTTTAGACATCATTTTTGTAATACACCTTTCATGGCATGGTGTGTGCATATACTGCATAGTAAAGGGATGTAATGTGCACATTTCTGAATACCACGCACAGTAACTAAGGTGCACACAACCTTAAAGACAAAGGATACAACACACAGTAACTAAGAGCGCGCAACCTTGAGGTCAGCGGATACCGCGTGCAGTAACTAAAGTGCGCGCAATATTAAGGTCAGCGAACCTTTGTGTATATAACATGCATTATAGGCTGGTGAGCCGGTATTATAAGCTGGAATGTTTATGTCTTGGAATTAGGCCAGCACGCCTAGATGTTAAAGGCTAGATCGCCTATTTTGTATATATATCATTATTAATATAAAAATATATCGTTGTGCGCAGACCAACCATGATAAAAGAGAAGGGGGACTATATTACACCAAATAGTTAAAGGGAGGGCCTAAAGTTAAGAATAGGGCTAAGATAGAGAGCTTAAAGCCAAAAATAAATATTATATTAATATTTCTTAAAAACATAAAGTACGGATAATTAATTTATCCTAAGTCCTAAAGTAGGGGACAAGTGTATCAGAGTAGCTTCCAACATGACAAGTGTGAAGTTGGAGACAAGCATACTTATTGTTGAGACTTAGTTCCTTTGGGGGGGGATCGACCATTGTGAAGAGGATATTCTCACCATTTTTTCCTTCGACCAGAGAACCAGTATCCATGATACATTATGTCAGTCCTTGAGCTACCTCATATCTTCCTACCACCGTACCTAGACTAGATTATATCCATTCCTATTGGTGTACCCGTCATCTTGGGAGCGGGATTGAAGAGACGGGTTGTTAGGCCCGTGAGAAATTCTCTAAGTGAGGGAATTATTGAAGATCGATTTCGTGAAGGTGATAAACTGTGGCTGTAGCACTCTGAGACTTCTAGTCTGGCCTATTACTGAAGCTTTGGAAGGGAAGTGGGGCAGTTGAAGGACTGTTGAGTAGAGAAGGGACAGACTTCCTTGGGTGGGATAGGCATGTGGGGAAGGAGAGGTTGTAGGCTATGGTTGAGTGAACACCTAAGAGGGAGCCTTTCCATTTGACCGTGAACCTTTAGCCGAGTTAGGAATCCCTTTCCCAGGTGGATTCTAGTCCCAGCTTGGGGGTGACTCACTATTGAGAGTGACGAACAATGTAGTCTAAGGCTGGGAGGTTTGTGGATGGTCTACACGCAGTTGGTGACATTCTTACCAAGATAAGTACCAGTTATGTGTTGAATTTCATGTTGCATTGTCATTTATGTGTTATTTTATGGGTTTTATTGCTTGTGTGAGCACAACTAACCATATGTTTAAGGATATACCATGTATACGCCGTATGTTTGTGTTCAATGTTAAATCAGTCTGAAAATCGTATATTTGCATAACACAACTGTTTGTTTATCTTTTATAAGTGAAGCTTCCGCTAGAGCATTGTATGTATATGTTTAATTGCATGCAATTCAATATGTATGTATGTCGGTGTGTGTATATACATATTTAGAGAGATAAAAAAAAAGGTTATGTGACATACCTCAGTTGAATATTGGGTGTTACATTATGTTGTCAGAACTAAGCTAAGTGTTTGAGTAAGTGACATTCCCTGGTCAGTGGGTGGATGGGGTGTGTTACAGTATGGTATCAGAGCATCAGTTTTCGACACTGATCCTGAATGGGCCAAACCAGATGAATGGAGACGAGATTATAGTATGGTATACAGTATATTGTATTTATGGAAAATTGAGCCACCGCGTAGAAGAATAATATGCAGAGATGCATGTGCTAAATTTAGAATTGCGCGTAGTGCATACACATAGTAAAGGTGCATGTGGTGTGCGCAGTATTGTGAGGCACAGTGAAGTTGGTTGGTGTGCACATAGTAGGAGTATGTGTTGTATCGCTATAGTGTAGGCAAGGGTGTGCGTAGGTAGTTGTGCATAGTAGCGACAGAGTATTCGGTGGGGCATACATATTATTGTACGCAATAAGGAATATTGAACTTTAGCACGGTGTAATGCATAGAGAGAAATGCATGTAGAATATCCAAGTGTGATACAGAAACAGTGCGCAGAGGATATTGGCATGCAACACAGAAGTAGTGCGTGCAAGTTATTGGCACAACAAAGAGGAAATGTATAGCAGATACAGGTGTGCGGAAACATGATTTTCCTTATAAAGTCGTTTTCACAATAAATAAAGGTACACAGGTTGAATTTTTATGTGGGAAAAATCGTCTGAAAAGCTAATTAAGATGATGAGCCTGAGTTTAATTAGAAAATTTTACATAGTATTCAAAGAAAGAGGAATACACAACTGCATTGAAGTATTTTTTAAAATGAGTCAAGAGAATGGGATGAATTCTGGGTTTCATTCAAACAGTTGAAAGAGAAATATAAGTTACAAGAAGACACATAATATTAAAGGAAACAAGATTCGTAACATCATCAGTGGAATCTTGTCTTAAGCAGAACAAAATCTGCTTTTGTGCTTATATATATTCATTCAAAATCCAAAATTACAAAAGGGGATGATTCAAAATAGCAGTGGCCCTATTCAAAGAGACTGTACAAGAACAAATCGATCATCTCCGAAGCTTCCTTACCTCTGCTATCATCTGTCCAAAAAATGTTGAAATATACTCAATTGTATTGAGGGCTCATTTCATCTTAGCTAGCTCCTCCTTTAAAGAATCTAACCAGACTGGTTGATTCTCTCCAACACTCTCAACCGCTTCAGTGACGGGTTCTTTCTTCTGTCGCTTGCTTCATTTCTTCTTAGCAATTGGTCTATTGATAACCATATCCCTCATGATTGGATACATCCTGATTTCCAATCTCGAATCAATAATAGGTACTATGCGAAATTTAGTCGCCAGTATCTGCACGACTACCTTTTCCTTCATACTCGCAGGAAAATTTAGCATGTTGCCCAAATAACCAGTCTCATTAGATTTAACTGGGTCCATATACCTCAGTTTTGTGGACACCGAAATACGTTTATAGAGATAAGAAGTTCGAACCAGTTTGGAGACTACTCATTGATGGATAAGATGATGCTTCCATACCCAAGAGTTGGTAATTATAGAACCTCAATCATGAATCCTTGATAGACTTGTGCACAAGTGCAATGGGTTGCCATGCTCAACTAATCCAATTCAAATGATTAAAATTTTTTAGTTTGTTACATGGAAACGTTCACCTAACTCAAACGAATGTGATGTACGAGTGAATGAGATGGAGTGATTTGACTAACTATCACCCGTCCCATGAATGGTGGATTTGACATATTGAAGCACGTGACATTGGAACTTATGCAAAAGTGGTTTTGGAAAACCACCTTGCGCTCGATGTATCTCTGTGTGATGATATAGTGCTTGCTAAGTTCTCAAAACTTGGGTCATGTATGAGAATTTTCATGGTGGCAACACCATGAAATCAGAAAAGATAATTTTGATATAATTATTGAGACGAAATAGTTCATATTTCCCATGGATTGTTGATTTAGTTAAACTAATAATTTTTAATGGTTGCACATTTTGCAGAACTAAAAACAACTAGATGATATCAGATCAAGTACCGAGTCCATAGGAATGGAAGAGACATGAGGAAACTATAGTCAACAAGATGAGAGTAGAGGGATGAATGTCCATTTGGACATTGAAGGAACAAACTCCAATGGACATGGAGAGGAAAGGGATGAAAACTTGAATATGGTAGAGACTATTAAAAAATTTCAAAAGGATGTCCAAAGCCATAAAGATGATAATGAAAGGCTTATGAGAGATAAAGAGCAACAGGATGACTTCAACATGAAGTTATTGCAAAGTCTAAACATAATAGAAAATGAATTGGAAAAAGAAAGTGACTCAAGCAAATCTAGAAGTCACAAACCTTCGGATGAGAACAAGATATTAGGAAATGTTAGTAGACACCACCATCACTCCCGAAATCATTCCAAGAAAAGAGCAGGTAGCAGCACAAGTCCATCCCCTATCAGACAGCATAAGAGGTCTGGGGTGGATGATCTACTCCTACATTTGATGGTGAGCACAAGAAGGATGAATATGTAGAAACATGGTTGTTGGGCATGAGGAAGTATTTTTAATTACACAATTATTCTTCCCATGCAGAGGGTAGAATTTCCATCTATCAACTCAAAGAAAAGGCATCCATGTGGTGGGATCATCTTGTGCAGGTACATCACATTAAAGAGAAGAGTGTTACCTGGAGGGAATTTAAGAAGTATTTTGAGAAGAAATACTTGACTAAGAGGTATTATGACAAGAAAATGAAAGAGTTCTTTGAACTCAAACTTGGAAGTATGACCATAGATGAATATGAAAGAATATTCCTAGAATTGTTGAAGTACGTCTCCTTCATCAAGGATGAGATAGTTAAAACTCAAAGGTATTTGAATGGATTGCCAGCATTCATCAGTGAAAAAATACAATATGATGATCCCAAGACATTGGAAGAGACCGTAAGGCAAGCTAAATGTCTATATGATTAGTAGAAAACAAGGCCAACTTTCCAAAAATCTTGGGAAGACAAAAAGAAGTTCAAGGTGGATCAGAGGAAGAGAGGATTTAAACCATCATTCTTCAAAAATAGTCCACAGGGACCACCAACTTCTAAAGAGCCCAAAATTATAGAGGCAGAAGGCCAAAGGCCAAGGCAACCACCTATTCAATGTTGGGGTTGTAAAGGAGATCATAGATTTAGAGATTGTCCTCACAAAGGTGAAAAAGGAAGGACTGTTTATAATGTATAGCAAGATGAAACAGTGGAGGACATGGGCATAAATGTGCCAAGGATCTATGCAACCTTGGATAACAAGAAAGCAGAATATAAGTCACACATGATTGAAGTGGAAGGTATGATTAACAACCAAACCATTTCCATTTTAATTGATTCAGGATCTAGTCATAGTTATATAGATCCTCAGATGGTAGAAAGTTTTCATTTGCCAAGAAGCAGGCATGGAAAATATTGGTTGGTAAAGTTGGGTACAAGAACCAAAAGAAAGGTTAATGAGATGGTTACGTCATGTCTCATGGACATGAACAGACTGAACACCAAGGTAGATTTGAATATCTTACCCTTAGGTTCCTATGACTATTTAATTGGGATGGATTGGTTGGACACAAATCATGCTCTATTGGATTGTCATAATAAATCATTCACTTGGTTGGATGAAGAAGGGAACCAAAGGAAAGTGCAAGGAATTCCCAGGGCGGTAACCGTTAGAGAAATTTCAGCATTGTAGCTGAAGAAATGTTACAGAAGAGGATGTCAAATATTTGCAGCTCATATGGAGGAGACACCTAAAGACAAGGTGCCAAATTTGGAGAAGTATGCAGTCTTGAAAGAGTTTGAAGATGTATTCAAGGAAGTACCAGGACTACCCCCAAGGAGAGGCCTCAATTTTTCTATAAATCTGACACCAGGAGCAGCTCCTGTGTCAAAGACTCCTTATAGAATGAGTACACCAAAATTGAAGGAGTTGCAAATGCATCTTGAAGAACTTCTGAAGAAGGGGTATATACGCCCAAGTGTATCACCTTGGGGTACCCCAATCTTGTTTGTGAAAAAGAAAGATGGAACATTAAGATTGTGCATTGATTTTAGATAGTTGAATAAAGCGACTGTAAAGAACAAGTATCCTCTGCCAAGGATTGATGATCTTTTTTATCAATTGAAGGAGGAAAAGATCTTTTCAAATATATATCTCAGATCGGGATACCATCAGGTAAGAATTGAGGAGGAGGATATCAACAAGACTGCCTTCAGGACAAGGTATGGTCATTATGAGTTCATAGTGGTGCCATTTGGGTTGTCAAATGCACTAGTTGTTTTCATGTGCTTAATAAATGGTGTTTTCCTAGAATATTTAGACAAGTTTGTCATTGTCTTTTTGGATGAAATTCTTATATACTCTAAGACAGAAGAAGAGCATGAACATCATTTGAGGATGGTGTTTCAAGTATTAAGGGAGCATCAGTTGTATGAAAAATTGAGTAAGTGCTCATTTTATCAGAAACAAATTCATTATCTAGGGCACATCATATCAAAATATGGGATAGCAGTGGACCCCGAGAAGATTGAAGCCATTAGAGAATGGTCAGCACCAAAGAATGTGACAGAGGTCAGATCATTCATGGGCCTTGTAGTCTACTACAGGAGATTCATTAGAGGATTCTCAAAGATAGCACACCCAATCACTTCCTTGCAAAGAAAAGGCATGAAGTTTCAATGGACGTCGGACTGTGAAAGGAGTTTCCAACATTTGAAACAATTATTGACAAGTGCTCCAATACTAAGGATTGCAGACCCAAATGAAGATTTCAATGTATGCACATATGCATGTAATGAATGACTTGGTGGAGTCCTCAACCAAAATGGACTTGTGATATGTTATGAATCAAGGAAGTTGAAGGAGCATGAAAGAAACTATGACACTCATGATTTGGAGTTGGCATCCATAATGCATGCCCTGAGGAAATGGAGACACTACCTCATGGGGAAAAGGTTTGAGTTAAGAATAGACCACAATAGTTTGAAATATTTATTTGATCATCCAAATCTAAATGCTAGACAAAGAAGATGGTTAGAATTTCTAAGCGAATATGAATTTGATATAAACCATATCAAAGGGAAAGAAAATAAAGTGGTGGATGCACTCAGCAGGAGGGTGCATGAGCTTCATGCTACAACCATTAGCATGTATCAAATTGATGTTAAAATAAAATTTCTGGAGGCTACAAATACAGACCCGCAATACAAAGAATTGATAGCAAAACTATAGCAAGGTAAGACACCAAAAAATATGGATATTTATAATTTGGGAGTAGATGGAATACTGTTGCACAAGAACAGAATTTGTGTACCAAATGTCCAGGACTTGAAACGTATAATTTTGCATGAGATGCATAATGCTCCTTATACAGGGCACCTTGTATATCAGAAAACTATAGTAGCGGTCAAGAGCCAATACTTTTGGCCAGGTATGAAGAGAGAAATTGCAGAATACATCGCTAGGTATATGGAATTCCAGAAAGTTAAAACAGAGCATAGGCACCCAACAAGATTGCTGCAACCTTTTCCCATTCCTGAATGGAAGTGGGAAGTGGTGACAATGGATTTTATTATGGGATTTCCCAAAATAGGAAAGCTACATGATTCGATTATGGTAGTGGTGGACAAGCTTACAAAAGTTGCCCATTTTATTCCACTAAAAACTACTCACAAAGTAGCATATGTTGATGATATTTTCATGAAGGAAGTGGCATGATTGCACGGAATTCCTAAAACGATTGTGTCTGACAGAGACCCAAAATTCACCTCGAATTTCTAGAAAGGATTGTTCAAAGGATTCGGAACGAATCTGAACTTTAGTACAGCTTACCATCCTGAGACTGATGGACAGACAGAGAGGGTGAATAGAGTGATAGAAGATATGTTGAGAATGTATGTGATGGATAAACCATCAAAATGGGAAGACTACCTACATTTAATAGAATTCGCTTATAACAATGGGTATCAAGCATCATTGAAAATGATCCCATTTGAAGCACTTTACGATAGAAGGTGCAATACTCCAATAAGATGGGATAATCCAGCTGATCGAATAGTAGTCGGGTTAGAGTTCCTGCCTAGATGGAGGACCAGATGTTAAAAAGTAAGAAGAATTTGAAAATTGCCCAAGGCAGAAGAAAAGTTATGCTGATAAAAACAAAATCCACAGAGAATTCAAAGTGGGTGATCATGTTTTCTTGAAAGTAAAAGATAACAGGGGTTCCCTGAAGCTGGGAAGTTGCACCAAGTTGGCAACCAAATTTTGTGGACCATTTGAAATCCTAGAGAGGATTGGTCCTGTTGCTTATATGATTGCATTGCATGCATCTATGTCTATTCATAATGTATTCCATGTATCATTGATAAAGAAATACATACCTGATGCTAATCATGTTATTGATTAGAATGTTATTTAGGTGTAGCAAGAAAGCACTTTCCAAGTGCATCCGGTGCGGATCTTGGATCGAAAAATCAAACAACTCCATAATCGAGCCATAGGGCTTGTAAAGGTCCAATGGACCTAGTACGAACCTGAAGACACTACTTGGGAGCATGAGGATGCAATGCGGGCAGAATACCCGCATATTTTTGAATAATTTTGAGAATTGTTTTGTATATGGGTACATGATGCACTAAGGATAGTGCATAAATAAGGGGAGGGGATTGTAATATCCCTTGGTCGAACCCAATTGTAAATATAATCCAAGTATATTTAACCTAGTGAGTTGTTTAGACATCATTTTTGTAATACACCTTTCATGGCATGGTGTGCGCATATATTGCGCAGTAAAGGGATGTAATGTGCACATTTCTGAATACTGTGTGCAGTAACTAAGGTGCACACAACCTTAAAGACAAAGGATACAGCGCGCAGTAACTAAATAGTGCATAACCTTTAGGTCAGCAAATACCGCACGCAGTAACTAAAGTGCGTGCAATATTAAGGTCAGCAAACCTTTGTGTATATAATATGCATTATAGGCTGGTGAGCCAGTATTATAAGTCGGAATGCTTATGTATTGGAATTAGGCTAGCATGCCTAGATGTTAAAGGCTAGAGCGCCTATTTTGTATATATCTCATGATTAATATAAAAATACATCACTGCGCGCAGCCCAACCATGATTAAAGAGAAGGGGGACTAGATTCCACCAAATAGGGAAAGGGAGGGCCTAAATTTAAGAACAAGGCTAAGCTAGAGAGCTTAAAGCTGAAAAGAAATATTATATTAATATTTCTTAAAAACATAAAGTACGGATAATTAATTTATCCTAAGTCCTAAAGTAGGGGACAAGTGTATCAAAGTAGCTTCCAACACGACAAGTGTCAAGTTGGAGACATACATACTTATTGCCAAGACTTAGTTCCTTTGTGGGGGGATCGACCATTGTGAAGAGGAGAATATCACCATTTTTTCCTTTGACTAGAGAACCACTATCCATGATACATTCCATCAGTCCTTGAGCTACCTCATATCTTCCTACCACCATACCCAGACTAGATTGATATCCATTCCTGTTGGTGTACCTGTCATCTTGGGAGCGGGATTGAAGAGGTGGGTTGTCAAGCTCGTGAGAAATTCTTTGAGTGAGGGAATTGTTGAGGATTGATTTCCTGAAGGTGATAAACTATGGTTGTAGTGCTCTGAGACTTCTGGTTCGGCCTGTTGTTGAAGCCCTGGAAGGGAAGTGGGGCAGCGGAAGGAATTTTGAGCAGAGAAGGGGCACACTTCCTTGGGTGGGATAGGCATGTGGGGAAGGAGAGGTTGTAGGCTATGGTTGAGTGAAAACATGAGAGGGAGTCTTTCCAGTTGACCGTGAACCTTTAGCCGAGTTAGGAATCCCTTTCCCAAGTGGAGTCTAGTCCCAGCTTGGGGGTGATTCACTGTTGAGAGTGACGAATAGTGTAGTCTAAGGCTGGGAGGTTCGTGGATGGTCTGCATGCAGTTGGTGACATTCTTACCAATACAAGTACCGGTTATGTGTTGAATTCCATGCTGCATTGTCATTTATGTGTTATTTTATGGGTTTTATTGCTTGTGTGAGCATAACTGCCTGTATGTTTAAGGATGTACCCTGTATACGCTGCATGTCTGTGTTCACTATTAAATCAGTCTGAAAATCGTATATTTACAAAACACAATTGTTTGTTTATCTTTTATAAGTGAAGCTTCCACTAGAGCATTGTATGTATATGTTTAATTGCATGCAGTTCAATATGTATGTATGGTTGTGTGTGTATATATGTATTTAGAGAGATGAAAAAAAATAAAATTATGTGGCATACCTCAGTTGAATATCGGGTGTTACATTATGTTGTCAAAACTAAGCTAAGTGTTTGATTAAGTGACATTCCCTAGTTAGTGGGTGGACGGGGTGTGTTATAGAAAGAATGGAAGAATTCACATTAACCAAATGAATAATTGATAATTTACACATGATATAATCTGTATAACTCAACCAATGTGCATTGGAGGAGAATCCAATGCACCATAGTGGTGGTCTAGAGTAATCTGGACACACACCAGCAGTTACGGGAGTAAAATGCCACCTAGTCTAGTCTCTCAGATAGTTATGGGAGTGAACTGCCACCTAGCTGAGTTAACTAGTCTATCAGTCTTCAATTAACTGACTGAAACAAAATGAAGTGAGGAGGATATCAGGGAACCATGGGTAATGCACTATTCTAGTGATGATCCCAAGGACAATGTGCATTAGTTGTTGATTATCCCAATGTTGCATGGTGATAATCCCAATGTAGCATCTAGACTCCACTCAACTTATCAAACTGAAGTGAAAACTGAAGAGAATATTCTCCCTAGAGGAATATTCTTCCTAAAATATAGGAGATTGAATAATGACTAATAAACATAGGAAAAACCTTAGGAAAAATAAATCCTAGGTGTGTGTGGAGTAACTCCAACAAGAACTATAGACCATGTGCCTTTTTCCATTGGATTATGGATTCGTTATTTTTGAAGAAAAATTAAGCAACTATTATTAATGGATGTTATTTTTTCTTTAAACAACAATAAACCTTTCTTTCCCTTTCATAAAATTAATCTATAATTGAAGAAACTGAACCACTGCCAATTTTAGAATTTAACATGTTTATAATAAATTTGACCAAAAAAGGATAAAAATATTTTACTCATTCAACTTTACTCTGGAATTGTTTAGGGGTAATAAAATTCTAAGTTTTGGCTAAAGAGTCAAATTTGTGACTAGTGTTCATACTTCAAAACTTTTAAGCTTATGGGGTAATTATTTGGGTCAAAGCATAGTTTTTTGTGAGGAAACTACTTTGACTGAGTAACAAATTTTAAGATACTCATTTGAAAACTTTCTCATCCTCATGTTGTTGTTGTACTGCCAAAAAGTGTCCATAGCCTATGGTATAGTCACCCTGACATCACGGACCTTGCTTCATTGCCAACAAGCATCCATATTCTCGTTGAAGATACTTGCATTTCCTTTCACCATCCCTTTCAATGAGTTCAATATTTTTAGGAGATGGGGGAAATCAATATGTTTTTCACATTTAAGGGATAATGTTTTTTTATTAAGGATGAGCTAGAAATACCTAAGTAATGAAATATACTCATAAATATTTTCATTTCCTCTTTTCTAACTTTATCTTTCCAAAACAAAAACCATTTTAATGGTAAGTCTTGAGTAAAACAACTAGTTACAAATTTGACACTAAATTCTCTACCCATAAGGAATTACCCTTTATAAACCTTTTCAAGTTTCATGAGAGAATAAACAAAATGTTCTCCTTTGTAGTTTGTGAATAACATGTCAAAATCTAAACTAGCAGTTGAGACAACCTTTTCTATTTAGATTTTGTAATCTAAGAAGATAAGGACTTATGTTTTCAAAGAGAAGAATTATTAAGTGAAATGGTCTTTTAAAAGGATGAACAAACTATCTAAGAAACAATGTTTTTATTTTATTTGTTTTGGTCATCTCTATAAAGAAAAAGAAAAATAAAGAAAACTGATTATATACAATGAATGAAAAACTAGATTTTAAAACTGAATGTAGTTTTTCATCAACTTCCCATTCATGGGAAATTCTGCAAAATTTCCTTCCATATTTTGAAGGGAGAAAGAACTATTTCCCTCTACTACAAAAATCTTGTAGGGTCCTAGCCAAAAATGTTGATATTTTGGTTGTCATTGATGTCAACCCTTGAAGAAGCCCCAAATGTATGGTTTTGGTACCCAATGTTGAATGAGGATTTCGGACATGGAGGTTAGTGTAAATGTGGGAAAGACCATCATAGATGGACAATACTCGTTGTGTCGTTTCCAATGATATGTGTAACACCACATAGTTCATCACATTTAGAGAAATATGGCCTTGTGAAGTTGTAATCCTCGAAGAAGTGGTCAAGAAGCCCCTATGTGGTTACAAGTCTTTAATGAAAGGGTAAAGTAGTTGTAACAAGAAAACTCTAGAAGCCCTAAATTAAGGAGAGGATTTACCTAGCACAATTTTATAAACACCTCAAGGAGTCTGTAACATCCCTGGCCACCCAGGCTGAGCCACGCTGCATGAGAGAATTCTTTCATTCTCTTTGTGGAACATATTGTAACATACCCAACACCCAACTGAGCTATGCCACACAAATTTTTCACACTGCATGCAATTAAAATATATATACACACAGAGTTTTTGCAGAAACGTATATATAAAACGTAAACATACAAATACATCTGTAAATGCACGGATTCACACTGAAATAATAGTAAACATATACATGAAGCATATGCGGGAAATACCCATAAATATAAAGACAGTTATAACCACACATAGGATAAATCCATAAAAATACACACGTAAATGACAATGCAGCATATAAATTTATCACACAGTTGCCACTTATCTTGGTAATAATATGACCAACTGTGTGCAGACCTTCCATGAACCTCCCAACCTTAGACCACACTGCTCATAATTCTCAGCAGTGGGTCACCCCCAAACTGGGACTAAACTCCACCCAGTTAAATGGATTCCTAACCAGGCTAATGGTTCATATACAACAGGAAAGACTTTGTCACAGGTGCCCACTCAAACTAACAGCCTACATTCCCTCATTCCCCACATTCATTTTCCACCCCAAGAAGTGTGCCCCTTCTCTTCTCAACAGTCCTTCGGCTACCCCACTTCCTTTCCAGGCTTCAACAACAGGCTGGACATGAAGTCTCAGAGCCCTGTAGCTACAGTTTAGCACCTTCAGGAAATCAAATCCCCAACAATTCTCTCACCTAGAGAGAAATTTCTCACGAGCCTGACAACCCGCCTCTTCAATATCCCACGGGCTTAACAACCTGCTTCTTCAATCCAAATCCCAAGCTAACCAGCTACACAAAAAGTATGGCTATGGATAATGTTCAGATACCATGAAAGGAAGTATAGAGGATAGCTGACTGCGTTAGTGAATGGTCTTGGTGTGGCTGAATGGATGACTACAAGATCCAAGGAATCGTGGAAGAATGATGGGAAATGAACTAAGTCCCAAAAATATGTATTCATGTCCCCAACCTGACACTTGTCATGTTGGGAGCTACTTTGGCCCACTTGTCCCCAACTTTGGAAATTAGGATAAAATAATTATCCATACTTTATACTTTAAGAAATATTAATACAATATTCTTTTTTTGGCTTAAGCTCCCTAGATTATCCCTTTTCCTTAAATTTTAGCCCCCACCCTTTCCCAAGAGTGGATTTTAGTCCCCCATACTCTTTTATCGTGGTCAGTCTGCGCGCAGCGATGTATTTTATATTAATGTTGAGTCATATACAAAAGTAGGCACACTGGACTTTAACATCTAGGCTCTCCAGCCTAATAATCACCAAACTAGCTCACCAGCCTAAACAAAACACAACATATACACAAAGGCTCTGTGGCCTCAAAATTGTGCACACTTAAGTTGTTGTGCACGGTATCCTGGAATGTGCACACTTCATCATTTTACTGCACAGTACATGCGTGCACTATGCCATGAAAGTGCATAGAAAAATGATATCAAACATCTCACCATCTTAAGTACATTTTCATTTACATTTACAATTCGGTTCAGCCTAGGGATATTACAATCTCCTCCCCTTATTTATGCACTGTCCTCAGTGCATTAAGTACACACATACAACAAAAATTTCAAAAATACTCAAAAATATGTGGGTATTCTACCCGCATTGCTTCCTTATGCTCCCAAGTAACATCCTCATGATCGTACTAGGTCCATTGGACCTTTACAAGACCTATGGCTCGATTCTAGAGATGTTTGATTTTCCAGTCCAAAATGTGTACCAGATGCACTTGAAAAGTGCCTTCTTGCTCCACCTGAATCATATTCCAATCAATAACATGATTAGCATTAGGTATATATTTCTTGAGCAATGATACATGGAATACATTATGAACAAACATAGATGCAGGAAATGAAATCATGTAATATGCTGGACCAATCCTTTCTAGGATTTCAAATGGCCCATAGTAGAGAGCTTCCAACTTTGAACAATTTCCCAACTTCAGGGAACTTCTGTTGGATTTCACTTTCAAAAATACATGGTCTCCCACATTAAATTCCTTGTGCATTCTGCCCTTATCAGCATATATTTTCTGCCTCTCTTGGGTAGCCTTTAAATTTTGTTTTATTTTTAACAGTTTCTCCTCCATTTCCCTGAGTAAATCTAGCCCAACCACTGCTCTATCTATTGGGTTATCCCATATTACCGGTGTGTTTCACTTTATTCCATAAAGTGCCTCAAATGGGCTCATATTTAGAGATGCTTGGTACCCATTGTTATAAGAAAACTCTACCAAGTGTAGGTAGTCTTCCCATTTTGATGGTTTATCCATCACATACATCCTCAACATATCCTCAATCACTTGATTCACCCTCTTTGTTTGTTCATCTGATTCTGGATGATAAGTTGTGCTAAAATTCAAATTTGTTCCAAATCCATTAAATAATCATTTCCAAAATTTTGAGGTAAATTTTGGATCTATGTCAGACACAATTATCTTGGGTATGCCATATAATCGAGCAATTTCTCTCATATAAACATCAACAATGTTGGATGCCTTGTGAGTGAGCTTAACTGGAATAAAATGGGCAACCTTAGTAAGCTTATCCACCACTACCATGATAGAATCATGTTGCTTGTTTGTTCTGGAAAGTTTGGTGATGAAATCCATTGTTACAACTTCCCATTTCCACTCAGGAATGGGTAATGGTTGTAGCAAACCAACTGGGTGTCTATGCTCAGCTTTTACCTTTTGACATTCCAAACATTTGGCAATAAAATCAGTAACTTATTTCTTCATTCCTAGCCAATAATATTGGCTTTTGACGGCTGCGATAGTTTTCTGATATCCTGGGTGTCCAGCATAAGGTACATCATGGATTTCCCTCAGTATCAGATTTTTCAATTCATTAGAATTTGGTACAAATTTTTTTCCCTTGTACATGAGAATTTCATCATTATCTAACTTGTATTCTTCAATTTTCTGCTGCAAATTACCTTCTTGTAATTTTTCCACTAATTCCTTGTATTGCAAATCTGATTTGGTAGCCTCTATAATTTTTTCTTTCAAATCTGATTGGTACATTCTAATGGTTGTATCATGCATTTCATGCACTCTTCTGCTGAGTGCATCAACCACTTTGTTCCTTTCCCCTTGATATGCTTTATATCAAAGTCATATTCACTTAGAAATTCTAACCATTTGTTTTACCTAGCACTTAGATTTGGTTGATCAAATAAATATTTCAAACTGATATGGTTTGTTCTAAGCTCAAACCTTTTCCCCATGAGGTAGTGTCTCTATTTCCTCAAGGCATGCACTATGGCTGCCAACTCCAATTCATGAGTGGCATAATGTATTTCATGCTCCTTCAACTTCCTTGATTCATAACATATGACAAATCCATTTTGAGTGAGGACTCCACCAAGTCCTTCTTTACATGCATATATGCATATAATGAAGTCTTCATTTGGGTCTTCAATCCTTAGTATTGGCGCACTTGTTAATAATTGTTTCAAGTGTTGGAAACTCTTTTCACAATCCAATGTCCAATGAAACTTCACACCCTTCCTTTGTAGGGAAGTGATTGGGTGTGCAATCTTTGAGAATCCTTCAATAAATCTCCTATAGTAGCCTGCAAGGCCCATGAATGATCTAACCTCTATCACATTCTTTAGTACTGATCATTCTCTAATGGCTTATATCTTCTCAGGATCCACTGCTATCCCATCCTTTGAAATGATATGTCCCAAATAATGAATTTGCTTATGATAAAATGAGCACTTGCTCAACTTGGCATACAACTGATGCTCCCTTAATACTTGCAAAACCATTCTCAAATGATGCTCATGCTCTTATTCTGACTTAGAATATATAAGAATTTCATCTAGAAAGACAGTGACAAAGTTGTCAAAATATACTCAGAAAACACCATTCATTAAGCACATGAAAAAAGCTGGTGCATTTAAAAACCCAAATGGCACCACTGTGAACTCATAATGACCATACCTTGTTCGGTATTTATAATATATTCCTCTTCAATCCTTACCTGATGGTACCCTGACCTAAGATCATATATCTTTGAAAATATATTTGCATCCTTCAATTTATCTAAGAGATCATCAATCCTTGGCAGAGGATACTTGTTCTTTACAGTCACTTTATTCAACTGTCTAAAATCAATGCACAAACTTAATGTCCCATATTTCTTATTCACAAACAAGACTAGGGCACCCTGAGATGACACACTTGGGTGTATATACCCCTTCCTCAGAAGTTCTTCAAGCTGCATTTGCAACTCCTTCATCTCTGGTGTACTCATTCTGTATGGAGACTTTGACACTGGAGTTTCTCTAGGCATTAAATTTATAGAGAAATCAATGTCTGTCTTTGGGGGTAGTCCTGGTACCTCCTTGAACACATCTTCAAACTCTTCCAGGATTGCATGATCTTCCAAATTTGGCACCTTATCTTTAGGTGTCTCTTCCATATGTGTTGCAAATATTTGACACCCTTTTCTGTATCATTTCTTCAGTTGCAATGCTGAAATTTCTTTGATGGTTACTACCTTGGGAATTCCTTGCACTTTCCTTAGGTTCCCTTCATCATCCAAGCAAGTAAATTCCTTGTTATGATAGTCTAGGATAGCATGGTGTTGGTCCAACCAATCCATCCCAATTATACAGTCATAGGAACCTAAAGGCAAGATGTTCAAATCTACCCTATTGTTCAGTCCATTCATGTCCATAATACATGACTTAACCATTTCATTAAATTTTCTTTTGGCTCTGGTAGCCAGCTGCACCAACCAAGATTTTCCATGCTTTCTTCTTGGCAAATGCAAACTTTCCACCATCTCAGAATCTATATAACTATGACTAGCTCCTGAATCAATTAAAATAGCAATGGTTTGGTTGTTGATCATACCTTCCACTTCAATATGTGATTAATACTTTTCTTGCTTGTTGTCCAGGGCTACATAGATACTTGGTACATTTATGCTCATGTCCTCCACTGTTTCATCTTGCTATACATTGTGAATAGTCCTCACTTTTTCACCTCTGTGAGGACAATCTCTGAACATATGATCTCCTTTACAACCCCAACATTGGATAGGTGGTTGTCATGGACTTTGACTCCCTATCTCAATCATTATGGGTTCTCTAGGAGTTGGTTTTCCCTGAGTATTATTTCTGAAGAATGGTGTCTTAGCTCCCTTCTTCCTCTGATCCATCTTGAATTTATTTTTGTCTTCCCAAGATTTTTGGAAAGTTGGCCTTTCTTTTTGCTGATCATATAGGCATTTAGATCACCTTATGGTCTCCTCCAATGTCTTTGGATCATCATACTATATTTTTTCATTGATGAATGATGAAAATCCACTCAAATACCTCTGAATCTTAACTATCTCATCCTTGATGAAGGAAACATACTTCACCAGTTCTAAAAACCTTCTTTCATATTCATATATGGTCATACTCCCAAGATTGAGTTCAAATAACTCTTTCATTTTCTTGTTATAGTATCTTTTAGTCAAGTATTTCTTTTCAAAATACTTATTGAATTCCCTCCAAGTAACACTTTTATCTTTAATGTGTTGCACATGCACAAGATGATCCCACCACATGGATGCCTTTCCCTTGAGTTGATAGATGGTTCTTCTTCCTTCTTCCTTCTTCCTGAGAAGAATAATTATGCAATTGAAAATACTTTCTCATGCCCAGTAACCATGTTTCTTCATCTTCATCCTTCTTGTGCTCACCATCAAATGTAGGAGGTTTGATTTTGTTCATTTCTCCTCGTAGTTCATCCACCCCAGGCCTCTTATGCTTCCTGACAGGGGATTGAATTGATTTTTTGTGTGTTCTCTTATTGGAATGCCTCAGGGAGTGGTGGTGATGTATACTAACACTTCTTGTTCTTCTTTTCTCATCAGGAGACTTACGACTTCTTGATTTTCTTGAGCCACTCTCCTTATCCAATTTATTTTCTATTATGTTCAAGCTCTTCATTAACTTCATGTTGAATTCATCCTGCTACTCCTTGGCTCTCATAATCCTTACATTATCGACTTTATGGCTTTGGACATCCTTTTGTAAATTTCTAATGGTATCTACCATATTCATTTTTTCATCCCTTCCTTCTCCATTTCCATTGGAGTTTGTTCCTTCAATGCCCAAATGGACATCCATCCCTCTGATCTCATATTCCTAGATGTATCTCCCCTGTGCCTCTTCCATTACTATGGATTTTTTGTTGATTCTGATCTTATCTAGTTGTTTTTGACTCTGCAAAATGTGCAGCCAACAAAACTTTTTCAGACTAATTGTTTCAACAATTTCATGAAAATATGAACCATTCTGGTTCAATAATATATCATAATTCTTTCTTCTGATTTCCTGAAAATTTTAATGGCTAGATCAATTTTCTGGGTGGATATTTATATTCCACTGTCCAAGACTTTTCCAACACCTGCTCACATGCTGAATTCTGAGTCTTGAGCAGAAAGTTATGGTTATTTGAATATTGCCCATTAATTGTTTTGTTCAGTTTTCAACTTGGCGCAACTCTGCACTGTAATTATGCATTTTTGCACATACTCCATTGGAATTTTCATATAATCTCAATTTTGTTTCCTCATATAAATATTATGGACACTCTATCCATGTTTTTCCTTTTTCTAGGTTCCTGGATGCTAGTTACAGCTTGCTGAAGTTCTAGGCCAATTTGTGTTTTTGGTCTGGAATGCTATAGGTACCTTCTTTTCCATTTTAAATATTTTTAGCATGCCCGAAAATTTATTCATCTCTGGTACTGTCTTCTATGGTTCAATATATTTCCATTGACTTCTCTTGCGCCTCAATCTAATTCTGGAGCAGAAATTTATGGCTCTTTGAAGTTAGATGGGTCTTAAAATTTACCCTCCATTGTTTGTGATGTAACTTTCTCATAAAATCTCTGTTTGACGAACAATTTACACCATTAGAAAGATATCTCTGAGCTCTTTTATTTGAGCTGCAGAGAAAAAGTTTGCCTTGGCACACTCTATTCTAGTGATTTTTGAGTACCTAAAAACGCTCTTAAGGGCCCCAAAAACGCGCTACAAAAAGATGATGTTCAAATGATATAAAATGTCGCAGAAAATCATTGGTTTTTTGTTGTTGTTCACCATCAAAATGGATTCATGTGCACATATTTCAAACTGTACACCCATATTTACCATGCATAGCAACACCACAAGGTAAATCGTGCTTCGCACACCTATAACCACTGTGCATCACTTCTCTGTCATGTCAATAACTTGCGCACACTACTTTTGTGTCATCCGCTAATATCCACTGTGCACAGTTTTGGTTCTTGCATTATTACTCATTGCACGCATTTTTTTATTGCACACTGATATTCCATGAATATTTCACTATACGCATGGTACCATGTCAAATTTTAGTATGCCCCCACTACGCACCAATATTGTGCGCACCGCTAACTAAACTGTTGCGCGGCAACATATACCCACATTGTGCGCGCACCAACCCAAACTCTTATGCGCTCTACCAATATTGCGCACACCACATGCGCCATTTTTATGTGTGTGCACACCACGTGCACCCTATTATGTGTATGCACATCATGCAATGCTAAATGTAACGCGCGCACCCTCACACCAACATTTTTTCACGTGACACCAAATTTTAGCACACGTACCTGCACGCCAATATTTTTTCACGTAGCGCTAAAATTTAGCGTGCACACCTACACACCAATATTTTTCTACGCAGAGCCAAAATTTAGCACACACCCCAGCACGTCAATATTTTTCCATACAGAGCCAAAATTTAGTGCACCCACTTGCGCACATTAATTTTTATGCGCATCAATTCCTCGTGAATTTTGCTGCAGAAATTGGGGATTTTTCCTAACTTTTTTCCCCAATTTACCATAGACATTCTGCAACCACGAAATTTGTTCAATTCCCACACCGATAACACCAATTCAACCTTTGAAACAACAAATCATTGTGGGTTGACATTTCTAGAACGAATTTATCCAAAATCAATTCACAAATTGAGAATTTTATTTACTAATCTCGCTCCATCTGTCATTGCTTTACTGTAACTTCAAATTCGACCAATTCCAGGTCTGAATTTACTAGAACAAATACTAACTCAAGAATATCTCACCACTTGGACGAATTTCTCGATTTTCCCATGAATTTAACAATAGAAATTGGGGCTTTTTCTCAATTCTACCCAATTGATGTTACTTTTTACCATGGATGCTCTACAAACTGAAATTTGGCCATTTCAAAATCAATCCTCTGTGACATTTCGCTTCAAATCAAATTGTTTGGCCCATCTAGGTTCAGTGTTGAAAATTGAAGCTCTGATACCATATTGTAATGTCCCCGACTACCTATGCTGAGCCACGCTACACAAGAGAACACTTTCATTCTCTCTACGGAACATATTGTAACATACCCATCACCCAATTGAGCTATGCCACGTAAATTTTCTGCACTACATGCAATTAAAATATATATACACAAACAGTTCTTGCGGAAACGTATATATAAAATGTAAACATACAAATACATCTGTAAATTCATGGATTCACATTGAAATAACAGTAAACATATACATGCAGCATATGCAGGAAATACCCATAAATATAAAGACATTTATAAGCACACATCGGATAAACCCATAAAAATACACACGTAAATGACAATGCAACATGTAAATTTATCACACAGTTGCCACTTATGTTGGTAAGAATATCACCAACTACGTGCAAACCTTCCACGAACCAAACAGCCTTAGACCACACTACTCATCACTCTCAGCAGTGGGTCACCCCCGAGCTAGGACTAAACTCCACTCGGGTAAATGGATTCCTAACAAGGCTAATGGTTCATATACAATAGGAAAGACTCTATCACAGGTGCCCACTCAAACTAACAACCTACAGTCCCTCATTCCCCACATGCATGTCCCACCCCAGGAAGTGTGCCCCTTCTTTGCTCAATAGTCCTTCAACTGCCCCACTTCCTTTCCGGGCTTCAGAAACATGTCGGATAGGAAATCTCAGATCCCTGTAGTTGTAGTTTAGTACCTTCAAGAAATCAATTATCCAACAATTCTCTCACCCAGAGAGAAATTTCTCACAGGTCTAACAACCTGCCTCTTCAATATCCCACGGGCCTGACAACCCGCTTCTTCAATCCAACTCCTAATATAACTAGCTACATAAACAAGTATGGATATGGATACAGTTCAGATACCATGACAGGAAGTATAGAGGATAGATGATTGCATGAGTGAATGGTCCTAGTGTGGTTGAATGGATGACTGCAGGATCCAAGGAATCATGGAATAATGATGGGAAATGAACTAAGTCCCAACAATATGTATGCATGTCCCCAACTTGACACTTGTCATG
>CBVK0100043605.1:4876-33208 GCA_900067695.1 Picea abies | reverse complement strand
AAATCGTCGGAATGCAATGAAACCAAAGCCAACATGTTCGGAATGGCTCATGATGATGGAATATGATCATCAATGCAAGCTTGACCCCACAATGCCTCTCAAATACCCCTATACTTGATATAACATCCATCTGGCTACTCTGGTCATCATAAATCTCTACACTGTGATGATGTCCCAAAGTGGGGACATTACAGTCCTCCTTGCTAGAAAATTGTTTGTCCTCAAGCAATACCCAAATATCTCCAAGTAAAATACCAGGATCCCATGTCCACCTATGGGGTACATGGTAGAACCCATCCAAAGATGAACAATAGTACACTCTACCCCTTGGATCCCATATTAGGAAGTGAACTGCGATACTCTGCGAAGCATAGTCCTGAAAAATATCAGCCCTGTGAACCTCATGTACATGACACATGGCCTCATCTCATAATGAGTCCATCCTCCAAATCTCTACCAAGATCCACATGGTCTCCATCAGCTGCACATGATGATGCCAGAATGAGGCACTGCAAGATCTCCATGAGGCACCCTCAAGCGTTGTGCTCCCCTCAACACTGAAGCTAAATGGAAAGTTAGAATAAATTTCCCTTGCAATGGTCCACTCTCCCTTGTCGGTCAATGAACTACTCAATCCTGCAATCCCTGGGTCCCATGCTAACCTCTATCATTGATCCTCCTGCTGACATTGCACTACTCTGTCCACGACTGTCTGTCCCTTACATACATACATGATCCTCCTCGCCTAGATCCTCAAGCTGAAATACCTTTGACCACCGAACCTGTTGCCCAGAAACTGTATCAGCATAGACACCTCTGTAGAAGAAGTACCTGTCCAAATGTCTCCATGCCCTATCATGATGATCAAGAGGAAGAAAAGGTCTCGCCCCATAGGACAAGTACATGTCGTCCCACTCCAAACCAACCCAAGGTGGAGTGTGTGGATCTCTGGTGCCACCTGGGTCGTCATGTAGTGAAACATCATTCTAACCAAGTGAACTCCAGGATCCCATGGCAAACTTGGAAGTTTATCACTTCCAGTCTCCGCTAGCTTCTCCTGTGCTGGACTGATCACTGTCGGAAGCCCTCTGTGCTCATCTATCATCACCTGGTTTATGATGTTCATCATCACACACCAAGTCTCAATTTTCTGTCTAACATGGTGCACCTATGACCCGTTGTATGCCGTAAAAGTACTCATGTCATGTAGTCTCAGCCTACTCACTCTCCATGCCCCCAGCCATGGCTTATCCCTCCTCATGTTGTTTTCTATGATAAAAGTGTCAGGACAGGCTAACATAAACATCTATAGCTGACTGTAGGACTGGGAGGTGTCACATGCTTTGGTCAATCCCAAGGATTCGACCAGAATCTCGTCCATCAGTATCCATGAAAGATTCTATCTTGTGTTCATCACTGAATCCCAACCATCCAGTACAACCGGAAGTAACCCCTCCGATTGTTGGTCAACCAACCTCCATCTCTCATCTCCCATGCAACTGCTGAAATGGTGAAGGTGATCCCCCACAACTATGTGTTGTTGCAAATGAGTGACATCTGCATACTCCCCTCAGTGTGTCTCCTCCCTACAAGTCAATACACATGTCTGAACCTGACTGTATATCTCGGCATGTCTCTGTGCACTGTCACTCCTCACTGTATGCACTGACATACTCATGCCATTTCCCATAGACTCATGTTGCATCATAGATACTCTCTCCCTGAGAGTATGAAAATCATCCATCGCAATCCCCTCATCTGAACTACCATATGCCACTGATGCTCTCCAACAGTAATCTGCCATCACTACATGCATGTCATCAATACGTCTAGTGCTTTCCATGATCATAGCCTCACTAACTCTCAACTATGTTGCTGAGTGGTGTGACCCCTGATCATGGTCTTGCTGAGGTGCCACCTCATATCCCTCACTGCCACTGTCAGTCTCGCTAATGTCAACTATAGAGTCCCCATAGACACTCTCTGCATAAGATAACGTGCTCAACTGCCCACTGTCTATGGTGCTACTGGGTCTGTCCATACGTAACTGCACATCATCCTCAACTGCTAGCTCCCTCTGAATCATACTGTATCTGGTGTGAGCAGTTGTATCCTCCTGTGCACTCAACCTGCTACTATCATCTGCACCTGGATCCCATATAGATGTATCCAGACACATGCTATGGTCATCCTAGATACTAAAGAGTGCATCCTCGTCACTGCAAGCTGATCCTAGAAGTAAGTGCTCCATCAACCTGTCAGCCTCTACAATCTGCTCAACCAATGGAGTCTCCAACAACTGTGACTCCATCTCCTCTAGCTGACCTGTATGTGTGAGGTCAACTGCCTGTACGTCCTGTACCTCCTCCTGGATCTGTGGGTCTACCTGTCCATGGTGTGCATCCCTCACATTAGGCTCATCCAACATACCTAACGTGCCACTGATCTCCTCATGTGACGTGGCTATCATGGGTGTCTGAACAGGTGATAGATGTGTCACGACCCCCATAGGAAGCTCATCATCTCTAGGTGCTAACACATTTGAATCCTCACTAGTGTCACCACTCTGCTGAGGTGTAAGGTCATCAATGGTATGTGATATGTCTGCTGAGACACTGGCTGAGGTGTAAGGTCATCAATGGTATGTGATATGTCTGCTGAGACACTGGTGCTATCGTCCTATCCATCCAGCTACCTATCCACTACACAAGGGTCATCATCCTCCTCAAGCGTGCAATCATCACTAGCCTCTGTGCAAGAGTCATCATCACTATCCTCTGAGGTAGAGTCACTATCACTGGCCTCTGTGAAAGAGTCACTTTCATCATCCGACTACTCCAAATCCTCATCATCACTATCATAGTGTACCTCAATGATATGCTTCTTACCCTTACCCCTACACCTATGATCTGGCTCCCAAGGTACCTTTCAACTGTAGCAAAGTTGCGTGCTCCTAATGGGTGTGGGGTTTCTCTATTTTTCCCTCCTAATGGGCATGGGGTTCCACCCAAAGGATGCTCTAATTTCCTCCCTTGCCTTGAGCCCACCTGCAATCTTCTTTTTGTTCCAACTAGGATTTGTATAGTATAGGAACCATTGGAATGTTATGAGCCCTTTGAAATTATTGATGGTTTTATATTCCCTTTCACACTCCTCAATCTTGTTAATAATATCCATATTATTGTAACTCTGCTAATCCCCACTGGCTGGCAGAAATCTAAGCTATGATACCACTGTAATGATCCCAAGCCATTATGCAAGGATCATCATTGTTTTGGTGTCTTTTTAAAACTTTTTATGAGTGAGGTATTTCATCAAACACTTTGTTGTCCTACTTGTTTACTTGTGTTTACTTGTTGAATGGCCATTGATTTCGGACTTAGGTTTTACTGATGTGTTTATATGTGTGTATGCAGCAAATAAAAAGAAGAGACGACCATGGAACATACCTCAACCATATGCAATATGATAGACAAGCCAAAACATCTCAAACTGCTTTATTCATAAAATAGAGAACCCTGCTACAATGAAGATGTCGATCTAGAATGCTCAACAGATGGCCAAGAAGATAGATAATAGAGCTGCTAAAAAATGCTCCCGACAATACAAAATAATCCTCCAAAGTTTGGATAAGAGATGAAGACCAATGCCAAGTGCCAAACCCCTCAAGCTGGACGATGCCACGCCCTGCTGCAGTGCTAAAGCTCCTCAATATTTCGGCCCTGCTGTCAAAGGTGTCCAATCACCCTAAGAAATATGCCAACTGATAGATCAGGCAGATGTAAGGACAACCTAGGTGTCCAAATCTCCAAATCCACTCTCAAACCCTATAGATCTGAAATCCTCCATTGAATGGTGCGCCCCACTTGATGACTGAAGCCCTAGATAATTCAGCCCTGCTGAAGGAGGCCTCCAAATGCTCTGAAACTCTCCAGAAACATAGATCAGGACACTGCAAGTCACTAGGTGAAGTCTCAGGGTTAGATATGAAGTGTAACTCCTTCAAACTGACTATATTTGAATCTCAAAAACACGCTCCTTCTCTTCAATTCGTCCCACTGCTCTAAGAAATAATCTGAACCATGAAACTCTCTCAGAAAGCACTAGGAATGATGGTGAATACCCTGCAAGAAGAACCCAAGTGATGGAATCTCCAGAAACCCTGCTAATCTCCTACAACGAATCTCTATCCAAAGATGGTGCGCCCCTCTTGCTGGAAACCCTCAACTGGTGCGCCCTCTCTCTATCTGCACATGAAACTGATGTAGAATTCCCCTGCAATTGAGTAGATATGGAACTAGAATGGTGTGGGAGCGTATTGCAACTCCGAGACCAACCTTGAGACAAGCTAGGTGGAATCTTTCACCACTGAATCGTCCTCTAGGGTTTGTTAAGTCAAAACCCTCAAAACCCCCAATGTTGGGCTTACTAGCTAGAAGCCAAAAATCAAAATAAGATCATACATGAATTCAATGAGAAGAGGCCCTTGCCTTTCCTTTATACTTTTGGCTCACCTTGTCCCTTTTTGGCTCACCTTGTCCCTCCAAAGTGACTTTCATTTTATTAATATTTAATTAATTAATTAAATCAGTTTAATTAATTAATTAACCTTTTTACCTCTGAAAAGCTCCTTATCTCTCCTTGTGGCTTCCCTGGCTACTGAAAGTCACTTCTTGTCATCCCATCCTGTAGTGTTTCTCCTCATAATTCCAATGAGCTATTACACTAAGAGGTTCCTCCAAGTAATGTGCCCAAAATGACCTCTTCAGTGATTTCAATTAACTTATAGCTCAAAATAGTAAAAATCATGGAAATCGTCGGAATGCAACGAAGCCAAAGCCAACCTGTGCGGAATGGCTCATGATGATGGAATATGATCATCAATGCAAGTTGGACCCCACAATTCCTCTCAAATACCCCTGTACTCGCTATAACATCCATCTAGCTACTCTGGTCATCATAAATCTCTGCACTGTGATGATGTCCCAAAGTGGGGACATTGCAGAATATAAGGGCACAAAGTCCTTAATCCATAGTTATAATTAGGGGGTGCACCATAATTTGGGACAACCTTACTCCCTAGTGGCTAATCCTTCTAGATTTCAAGCTAAACTATGGTAACTATGAATAAATCTTATGATATTATTAAATCAAGTGAAAATTATCCACTTTTAAGGGACAACTTGATATACTAATATTTTAGTGAAAAATATAATTACGAAATTACTGAAAATATATATATTGGAGAATTATCTCCAAGGGAAACATGGGAGAGGGTTTGTTGATGATTCACCTAATTAAGAAATTAAAAATAAAAGGAAAAAAATTGGCATTGCCACATAGGGGAGAATATTTGGTAAATAAGAAATTAAATAAATGAGAAAATTACATGAGGATGAGGTGTCAAAGCTCAAGGGGCATATAAATACAAGAGGGTCACTTGAGTTTGAGGAGACTTCTATGACAATGCTTCCAAAACGATGTGAGAAAAATGGGTAAATTAAAACGAAATAGTTAGTGTTGGGAGGCCTTTTAGGACATGTAAACATCATTATCACTATATTAAGATAATAATGTAAGTATATGAATGTATATGTAAAAGTAAATGTAAAATACAAGTGGAAGATTGATCCAGGTGGATATCGGTGGCCACCCACCTTTTCCAAATGGCTCAAAATGGCTTTATGGCAATTTTGGCAATTTACTATTTTTAGCAGGTTTTAACTTCCGGGGCCATTTTGAGGGTCCAAATGAAGGTTTTTTGAGATTGAGGTTCTCAATGATAACTGAATGCATAATTGAGCTCCCAAAATGAATCTCCTCGACAATACCTTTCCAACGAGCTATCACGCGCCTAAAATGGAGATCATATGCAAAAGTTATGACCCCGGGAAGTTCATGTACTCACTTACCCAAACGGGGCGCACATGAATTTTGGCGCTTCATCTCCTAGGGTTAGGTTTTTGGATGTTTAGGACTTTTGGCATTCCCGTTTATTGTAAAAGGGCCTTCAGAGCCTCATTTTAATCTTCATCTCACGGATGCAAGTAGCCGTCACATCTCTTCTCAGAGATAAGCTACCACCATTCTAGCGAGTCTTTCACTCTGTATTTTACAGTCTCTGTACATTTATTTCATTAATAGAAATCGTGTATTACTGTATATCTGTGTTTATGGTTGCGTCTCTGATGCATTTCTGTTATATTATTGAATATCTGCAATATCTCTGTACATTTCCTTATTATATCTCCGCTCTCATTTCGTGCCGAAAATAATCCGTATCAAAGATACCCTAAACTAATGGTTAGTTGGAGAAAATACAACTTCTCTAACCTTATCTCTATTATACAAATACTTATGAACAAGGGATAAGAACTTAGTTTATTAAACTTCCCAAATATCCATCTTGAGTATTTGCTTATGTGCATGTGCTGCAATGTAGTATTTTCTTGAATGCCCATGTAATCCAGAAGATTACAACATTGGAGTCATTGTCATTGTGAGAATGATCTTGGGTTCAAGAGGATCTTGGAGCAGAAAATTTTTCCTGGTGGGTGATAGCGACACGGTAGGAGCCTACACATAAAAGAGAGAGAAAAAAAGCATGAGACAAAGAAAGCATGCACCCTACTAGACTATCGGAAATGATGTTGCTAGGATGATTTAGTTTGAATATACTTGATTTAGTGTGAATATGCTTGTTGGATGCCCACATAAGAGAAATTGTTCCATTTGAATCTTGAGTTGCAAGTTGATATTGATGAATATTAAGAATTTAAAGTTGTTTCTAAGATTTCCAAGCTTGAGAGATAGTAAGACACAAAATACTATTCACCAATTGCATCAAGATTTAGCATGTTGCATGAATACACAAAAATTGATTTAGCGTGGTTCAATTGTTTGGCAATTCAAGCCACTTGCAAGGAAGCTCGCTACCATTATAATTAGAAATTTGGCTAACCAAAAATGATGAAGCCATGAAGAATTGACCATGAATACAGAGGTCGATAGAGCTTGCAACTGCATATGGATTTGCAAACGTCACTAGATATCATGAACCTCAAGAGAATATGAATTCTAGTGCCAATACATTGAAAGATGCCACCAACGATATGAATACAATGAAGATCGGATGAATATGATTATGCAGAAGGATATGGATTTGCAAAGGTCGTTATATCTCTTGAAGCTCCAGAGAATAAGGATTTATATGACCAAGAGAAGGAATAAAAAGGCTACGATCACTTATATGAGGGGTGGGGTTATTTGACAGTGAGGATGTGATCCAGGTGGATATCGGTGGCCACCCACCTTTTCCAAATGGTGATCTCAAAAAACCTTCATTTGGACCCTCAAAATGGCCCCGAAAGTTAAAACCTGCTAAAAATAGTAAATTGCCAAAATTGCCAGAAAGCCATTTTGAGCCATTTGGAAAAGGTGGGTGGCCACCGATATCCACCTGGATCAGGATGAGAATTTGATAAAAGAGTATGAAAATTTATTTATGTTGAAATATTGTAATTGCAAAGAGAATTATATTTATTATTGAGTTATTATTCATTAGATCAATCCCCTTTTGTGGATTGATCATGTCGGGCATTATAATTGACCAAATCCCCTTTTGTGGATTGGTCAAACCCTAAATATATTGTGCAAATTAAGAAGTCGCCCCCTAGGATAATTAAAATGGTTTTAACCACTAAGAAGACAAGTCATCCCTACCTAGTGAAGAGACACCTTTCCAGCACCTGTTAGTTTGTATAAATAAAGGAATCCAATGCCTCATTATCTCACTCACTCATTCTCTCATCCAGTGTGCAAGTTTGGTAGCTGCGGTTGGGAGAAGAAGGAAGAGAGAGGCGCATTGCTTAGTCTTGGATATTCTCTAGTGTTTTGGTTTATTGTCTTGGCATTGTATTGACTATCTATATTAAGGAACTTTTTGTTGGGTTTTCTCCCCCATGAGGGTTTCTCAGGATAAATGTTGTGTATCTTGTGATTGTGTTTCTCTCAGTGATCCTATCTATGCTATGGTTATCTAGTAAATTGAAAATAAACCTAATAATAACTTAAACCTTAACATGGTATCAAAACTCCCCGGATGGGGTGACATGCAGGGAAAGGTTGCCACGCGGGAGCCAGCCAGGACGCCGCATTAATACATCAACTGGTCGGCGTCCCCTCAACATTTAAACTCACAACGGATCAGCGTAATGACATTAACCCGACGAGGCCTCTCACTCGCGGGAGACGTACCAGGAAGGCTCGCACTATTCCACCAGACATTAAAGTCATGGCGGTTCGGCTCGCGTTCATTTTCATTGTTAGGATTGTTGGAGGAGAGCACCAACTGTTTTGGGTAATTCTCGCTCCAGTAGAACTGCAAAATAGCCATCGATTCCTTGGGAATCTGCAGGAGAAGGTCCCGCATCCAGAGATTCTTCTTGTGATAGGCAGTAGAGAGACCTCTCGGGGGAGCAATTGGGCACCCCACCAGACCTCTACAATGCCACGACTGCGCAGAACACCCAGGAGGAGCGCGGCTTGGTATGCTGCGAAATCCAGAAGGCAGCGGAAACAAAAATTTGAAGCAGCTCTCGCCATAGCCAGACGCCGAAGGAAAGCGAAGCCACGCACGCCACCCATGGCGTATGTGGTCGAAGAGATTCTAGAAGGGGGTATACCAGATAACATACCAGAGCACCTACTGTTCACTGTGCCCGAGAATTGGAACCCGTCTTCGGACTTTGGTCATGGTAGACAGCACTCGTCTGTTGGCGAAATGGCAGCTCCCAAAGCCGACTGTACTGAAGCGCCCCACTCCACCTGTTATATAGAAGAAGAGATACCCTATGATGTGCTCAGGGAGGCGCCGAGGGATAATCCACTAGGGCACGACAAGGACTCAACTAAAAGTTACAGCCAAGAGCAGCCGCCCTCACCCAATTGGGAATGCCTCAGCCTCATCTTTGAGATCAGAAGCTTGCTGGACGACCAGACCTTCAGGCTAATGAGGATTGAATAGAGACTGGACATGTATTTCGCGGCCCACTCCAAGACACATCCGAGGCGACAATGCCCAAATTTTGCGCATGCATATGCATTCCCAGCCAGATGGAAGCAGACCGAGGAACAACACCAATGCGCAGGCTAGCAGGTCAATGGAAGTCCAGAATTGGTTTTTTGTTTTACTACCTTGTTTTCAGTTAGGCCTTGAGCCATCTAGTTTTCAGTCTTTCTTAGTAATAACTTATGCTACTCAGTTACATATTCCCGCCTGCATGTCCTGGTTTCCTTCGGGCAGGACGCTGCATGGTAAACTTAGTCATTTTTTGTGACCAGGATGACATGTGGCAGGGGATGTCCAGATGTCCCGGTTTCCTACCCAGGCGGGACAACTGGCATCCCAAACAGCTGTTTGTTTTTTTGATTAAAGCAATATAACAGGTCCCACCCTTTTTATTTAAAAAAAAAAAACATGGTATCAAAACTAAGTTGAAGAGAGAATCTTTCACTGGATAAAGAAAAATGTCATTGTTGTCGTACAAGAAAATTAGGGATTTTTGTTGAAGAGGAATATCAGCCTAAAAAACATCTAGAAAAGTGTGCCCTAGCCTAGGGAACTCTTTGGCACCTTGAACACACCTTTTCAGTGGCCAGATACTCCGAAAAGTCAAACCCTAGTTTTGATTGATACTAGAAAACCAAAAGTACTAGAAAACCAGAAGTACCAGTCCATAATTCCACTGGTCCAATTTGAAGGGGAAAAAATGGATTTAATGAAATCTAACTACACCAGGCTACTCGCCTCAACCAAGCACACCTCTTGGTAAGTTCAAAATTAAATTCTGAACATTTTCATTATTTTGGTCATTTTCCTAGCTCCATGTAAAGATGTTTGCAAGCACTAAGCTTGTTGACAAGCTAGAAGGTGTGGAAAACTTTCATTCCTAGAAGTATAGGATTGCACTCATTCTTGAAGAGAATGACCTAGCAATATTCATTAAAGAAGATGTACCAAAACCCACCGATGTTGCAGCTAAAGAAAAACACCAAAAGGACACAGTTAGGGCCAAAAGAATCATTGCGGACTCTATTAAAGATCACTTGATTCCTCAAGTGGCTTCAAAAAAGACTCCAAAATAAATGTTTGATTCCCTAACTAGGATGTATGAAGGAAAGAACATCAATCATAAGATGAATCTAAGAACTCAACTCAAAAGGATGTAGAAAGGAGAAACAATTCAAGAGTATTTCTCTAGAATATCACAATTCATGGAACACCTAGAATCAATTGGTGATACTCTAGATGAAGACGAGCTCATAATGACAATGATTAATGGTCTCACAAGACCTTGGGATGAATTCATCCAAACTATTTGTGTCGAAAAGGAGAAACTACACTTTGACAGTCTTTGGGAAGAATGCGTTCAAGAAGAAGCAAGAGTAGCTAACCAAGAAGCAATACTATCAAAACATGAAGATCAGGCCCTAGCTTCTCATACTAAAGGAGGAAGGAAGAGGTCTTACTTCCAGAAAGAAAATAATCTACATAAAGAATCTCACCCTCCAAGGAGATTCCAGAAGTTTCAGAAAGGTCAAAGAAGAGAAAAATATTTCTCATCCTACCAATGTTACCATTGTGACAAGATGGGACATATTGCTAAGAATTGTCTAGCTAGAAGAGAAACAAGAGGCACCATGCCCACACAGTTGAAGATGAAGAGCCGCCCACAAAGATGATAAAAGAACATATTGAAGACTATGTCTTAATCTCTGTCCTCTCAGGATCAATGTCACTTGGTGAGGACACATGGCTCATAGATAGTGATGCTTCCAAGCACATGATAGGCCAAAGAGGCATTCTCTCTTGCCTTACAGAAAATAACTTTCCTAAGAAAGTTACACTTGGAGATGATTATCAGTACCCTATCAAAGGAGTAGGAGAATCAAATTACAAACTTGATTTAGGAACCCCAATGAAGATTAAGGATGTACTATATGTACCAGGTTTGACAAAGAACTTACTTTCTATCTCAACTTTATATAAGAAAGGCTTTAGAGTTGCTTTCATAGATGGAGAAGTTCTTATGTGGCCCAAAGGAAAAACCATGGAAGAAGCAATTTTTATTGGAAAAGAAGAAGGCGGCTTGTATAAGCTAAAAGGTCACTCAGAAGCAGCCTTGACTCATTCTATTGAGAATACCTATGAACTTTGGCATAGAAGAATAGCTCACATTAACTACAAGGAATTACCATATGTAAGCAAGGAAGTCACAGGTCTACCAGAATTCAAGGTTGACCATGAAGGTATGTGCAACGAATGTGCACAAGGAATGAACATCAAGAACCCTTTCCCGAAAAGAGACAGTAAAGTAGAAGGAGTCCTAGAGCTCATTCACTCAGATGTATGTGGCCCAATTCCATCAACCTCCATCAGTGGGTATGTATACTATGTATCGTTTATTGATGACTATTCTCGCAAAACCTAGGTTTATTTTTTGAAATCAAAAGATGAAGTGTTCGGTAAATTCAACGAATTCAAATCCTTGATAGAGAATCTCTCTGAAAGAAAGATCAATATCCTCAGGTCAGATAATGGAGGAGAATACACCTCAAAAGAGTTTGTAAACTTTTGTAAAGATGTAAGGATCAAGAGGGAGCTCACCACTCCCTACAATCTTCAACAAAATGGTGTTGCAGAAAGAAAGAACATAACTATAATGGAAGTAGTGAAGACTATGATCCATGATCAATATCTTCCAATGCACTTATGGGCAGAAGCAACAAGAACAACAATGCATGTACATAACATTTTGTCCCATAGTGCACTTGGGTTCAAGACCCCTAAAGATATGTTCTCCAAAAAGAAGCCAGAAGTAAGCCATCTCAAAATATTTGGATGTCTCGTATTTGTACACGTTCTGAAAGAGAAGAGAACCAAGATGGACCCTTCAAGAAACAAGGGAATTTTTGTTGGATACTGTGAGGTATCCATGTTAATATTATGGTATCTTCAGGAGGTATGAACCTCTATGATGACCTATGACAAGATTAGAATCCTCCGGAAGGAAGCAAAGAATTGAAGAAAACCCTAGACAGGTTGTCGGCTGAACAAATATATTTATATTGAATTTATTGATGCCCAGAAAGAGAAGTCGGCCCAGTTAGACTGGTCAGGTCGGCCCTAGTTAGACTGGCCAGTCCACTATAAATACAGGACGCCAGTTTCATTATTACACACTCTCAGAATTGCAGAGCCAGTTGTGCGCATTGCAGTTGGCAGTTTTGTGTGCAGGTCTCTGGGGAAAGTGGTGCGCTAGTTCTGGGTGGGATCATCTGTTCAGTTTTGTTTCTATTCTTTTGCTTGGTGCATTTAGCCTCTCTTGGCTATAGATTGTAGCCAGAATTCTCTTCTCGGTCAAGGTCAAGGTGCTCGGAGGGAGGCTTAGGCCTGTGGTTGGGAGACGAGGGTATCGTCGTGGTAAAATGAGCACACAATCCTTTATATTCTAACAGGTTATGGGCCCACACACCCTTTAGTCAGCCTAAAATGTTGGAAGGAAACATAACCGCTAGGTATTGAGCTCATTGAGGAACTGCCGCTAGGGTTACTAGCAGGAGCAGCTTCCAAAGAACTGCAGCTAGGGTTACTAGCAGTAGCAGTTGTAGAAACCCTAATTCTCAGATCCGACACCTTGTGATGGAGCATCTCGCTCAAGGAGAAGAGATCCAGATGCACCCTGACTCAGCGCACCTATTGACTTTCTCAAAAGAGAGAAAAGACACAGTTGAAGTTTTGGATCAAGGCATGACTAGTTATCAGCCAATCGAAGACATGTGCGAAACAATCAGTCTCTTACATTACTTAGCACTTACCGGGACAATTGAAGATGATATGTGGATAATCGACAGTGGAGCTTCCAGGCACATGACAGGAGATCAAGCTAGACTCTCAGATCTAAATGAGAGAAAGACATCATACAAAGTGGAGCTTAGAGACAAAAGAACCTACCCCGTCGAAGGATTTGGACAAGCCTCAATCAAATTGGAATCAGGTAATCATGTTCACTTAAGCAATGTTCTATATGTACCTGGTTTAGAAAAGAATCTTGTATCAATATCATGTTTAGAAGACAAAGGAAACCGAATAGCCTTCATAGATGAAAAGGTGTTATCATGGCATAAAGATTCCAGCATAGAAGATGCTAGGGTTATTGGAAGACGTGAAGGGAATCTATATAGACTACTAGAACGGAATGAAGAATCCCTAGTACATGATGAAGTTAACCCTAATGAGCTTTGGCATAGAAGGTACGCTCATATCAATTATCAAGCATTACCTTTCCTCAGGAAGATGGTCGAAGGGATACTAGAATTGAAGTCTACACACGAGGGAATTTGCAAGGGATGTGCCCTTGGGAAGAACATTAAGAAACCATTCCCAAGCAACAACAACAGATCTAAGGAAACCCTAGATCTAATACACTCAGATGTTTGTGGTCCAATGCCAGTCAAATATTTAGGAGGAGCACTCTACTACTTGAGATTCATAGATGACTATTCAAGGAAGACGTGGTTGTATGTACTGAAGTCAAAAGATGAAGTATTCATCAAGTTCCAAGAATTCAAGGCAGAAATAGAGAACCTTACGAACAAGAAGATCAAGACATTAAGAACAAATAATGGAGGAGAATACACCTCGAAGGAGTTCGTTACATTCTGCAAATTAGCAGCGATTAGGAGGGAGCTAACTGTTCCTCATAATCCTCAACAAAACGGTGTAGCAGAAAGAAAGAACAGATCTATCGAAGAAACAGTAAAATCCCTATTGAACGATCAAGATCTATCCATGTTTCTATGGGGAGAAGCAACAATGACGGCCATATACGTGCAGAACAGAAGCCCTCATCGCATATTGAAGAACATGACACTAGAAGAAACATTCTCGTGTAAGAAACCTAATGTAGAAAACTTAAGAATATTTGGATGTCAAGTTTATTCTCATATTCCCAAAGATAAAATAAATAAACTAGAACCCTCAGGAAAGAAGGGGATATTTGTAGGATACAGTGATTCATCCAAATCCTACAGAATATATATTCCATATCAGCACAAGATAGAAGTAAGCAAAGATGTAACATTCAATGAAAGAATGGCCTTCAGAAAATCTATTGAAGAAACTATAGAAGAAGAATAAATTGAAGAACTAAATGAAGAAAACACAGAAGGTGAAAATAACGAAAAGGATCAACCTGATCATTCTATGGAGATATGTGAGAACGTTAATCTAGATAATATGCCAAAGAACAAGAAAAGACCAGCTTGGCTTGAAGCCACCTTACAAGACGCAGAAAGAATCAAGGTTCTAGAAGGAACATCCAGGAAGACTAAAAGACCGAAAAGATTCTCTAGTTATGTAGCATACATGACAAAGCTCCTAGGTGAAGAACCTACTACATTTGAAGAAGCAGCTAAGAAGGAACAATGGAAAGAAGCTATGGCGAAAGAACACCAATCCATTATGAGAAATGAAGTATGGGAAATTGTACCTAGACCTAAAGAAAAATCAGTTGTAACTTCAAAATGGGTATACAAGATCAAACATGCAGCAGACGGAAGCGTGGACAAATATAAGGCAAGATTCGTGGCCAGAGGGTTCTCCCAGAAGGAGGGAGAAGACTATGAAGAAACCTTTGCCCCGGTGGCAAGATATACCTCCATCAGAACTATTATATCTCTTGCCGCTTCCATGGGATGGAATCTACACCAGATGGATGTAAAGACAACCTTTCTCAATGGATCCATCGAAGAAGAAGTATATATTGAACAACGTCAAGGATTCGAGGTACACTCCAGAGACACTCATGTTTGCAGACTGAAGAAAGCTCTATATGGACTCAAGCAAGCTCCAAGGGCTTGGTATGCCAGGATGGACAGTTATCTAACCAGACTTGGTTTTTCCAAGAGTCATGCAGATCCAAACCTTTACTACAAAGTCGTGGACAATGCACCTGTAATTCTACTGTTATATGTTGATGATCTATTCATAACAGGTGAAGAATCTCTAATCATTCAGTGCAAGAAGGATTTGGCCTTTGAGTTTGATATGAAAGATCTAGGTCTCATGCACTATTACTTGGGACTAGAAGTATGGCAGAAGTGTGGTGAAGTATTCCTTGGACAAGGAAAATATGCAATAAAGATCCTTCAAAAGTTTGGAATGATGGACTGTAAGTCCATGGACACTCCTATGAATGTGGATATAAGAAAAGTGAAAGTTCCAGATTCCGATCCAGTAGATCCATCTCTATATCGGTAGCTAATTGGATCATTGATGTATTTGGTAAATACTCGACCAAACATTTTCTTTGCTGTAAATACATTAAGTCAGTTTCAGGTGGAACCAAGACAAGAGCATTGGATAGCTGCAAAGCATGTCTTAAGATACATTCGTGGGACAATAAACTATGGTTTAAGATATACCGCATCCAGCGATATTCAACTTCATGGATTCACAGACTCTGATTGGGAAGGAAGTGCAGAAGACAGAAAGAGTACTTCAGGTATGTGTTTCAGCTTGGGCTCCGCTATGATATCTTGGAGCAGCAGGAAGCAGAAGTCTGTCGCACTTAGTACAGCAGAAGCAGAGTATATGGCAGCTTGTGAAGCATGCACAGAGGCAGTATGGCTAAGGAAGTTAATATCCGATTTATTTGATCAGACTCCAGAATCGACCACCATATATTGTGATAATCAGAGTTCTATAAGATTATCCGAGCATCCAGTATTCCATGAAAGGTCGAAGCATATTGAGATCAAATACTACTTTATCCGAGATAAAGTCCAGGAAGGAGAGGTAAAGATCGAGTATATCCCCACTGATGAGCAGACAACAGATATCCTGACAAAGCCTCTTTCCAGAATCAAGTTTGCATATTTCCGAGAGAAGATGGGGATTGCGGAAATAACTCCCTTAGCTGAAAGGGAAGACTCTCCAGGATAAAGAAGGTACGCAAAAATATTTATTTCTGTGATTAAAATAACTCTCCAGTCAGGAGGGAGAATTGAAATGTTATTTATTTTTGTAAAAGTCCAAATTGGACAGATGCTTTCCAGTTCGGAAAGTGGATTGAGATTTCTGACGGACAGTGGCTTCCCATTGCAGTTAACATGGGAGGCAGACTGGTTGCTGATGTATCATAGACAACGACTTCCCATTTATGGGGAGTGGTCTAGGACAGTCATTCTTCTTGGCAGTCACTCTGAATAGTGGTCAAGTAGAATGGTTCGCCTCGCCAGGCAGTCATTCTTTCGAAGTTCACAGTTGTGAGCAGTTTTGAAGAATCGTCTGTTTGGAGGTTGATGCAGGATAGACATTCCTTGAGGGCAGACTCATTCTTTCCAGGTTACACTTTGTTTAGTGTCGGAGGAATGGCCCAGGGTAGGGAATGGTCTGGATAGTTACTCCTCGAGGGCAGACTCATTCACTCCAGGCTACACCTTGTTTGGTGTCGGAGGAATGACCCAGGGTGGAGAGTAGTCCAGGCTCAGCAATCAGGGACAGTTATTCCTCGAGGGCAGACTCATTCTCTCCAGGCTACACCTTTTTTGGTTTCGGAGGAATGGCCCAGGGTGGGGAATAGTCCAGGACAGTCATTCCTTAGGGCAGACTCATTCCCTCCAGGTTACACTTTGTTTAGTGTCGAAGGAATGGCCCAGGGTAAGGAATGGTCCAAGCATTTCTCGAGGGCAGACTCATTCTCTCCAGGTTACACTTTGTTTAGTGTCGGAAGAANGGTCCAGGTTCAGAAATCAGAAACAATCCTTCTTCCTTGGTTGAGAAGAATGGGGCAGATAGCCTATTATTGATATTCTATGTTGAGGGCAGACATTCTTTCAGATCTCACAGATGTGAGTGAAAGATTGGCCCAGATAATTGTTGTTGATATTATATACTGAGGGTAGACACTCTTTCAGATCTCACAGACATGAGTGAAAGATTGGCCCAGATGTTTCAATTTTTATCATAACATTGTTTTTATGCAGATGAAGACTACTGTGGTGGCAGACATTCTTTCAGATCTCGCAGATGTGAGTGAAAGATTGGCCCAGATGATACAGTTTTATCATAACATTGTTTATATGCAGGTTGCTATTTGTTATGAAGGATAGTTTGTGAATGTGTTTCACAAAGTCTGAGTAGTTGTGTACTACGGGAATAGACACAGGTGTGTTCTATAAATTGATATTGTACCAGTTGTCATAGGAGATTATCCAGTGGGATAATAATGACAGATGCTCGTGGTGCTACCAGTTAAATGGTCTGTTGTGCTCAAGACCATACCTCCCTAGCTAGGAGGGAGTGTTAATATTATGGTAGCTTCGGGAGGTATGAACCTCTATGATGACCTATGACGAGATTAGAATCCTCCGGAAGGAAGCAAAGAATTGAAGAAAACCCTAGACAGGTTGTCGGTTGAACAAATATATTTATATTGAATTTATTGATGCCCAGAAAGAGAAGTCGGCCCTGTTGGACTGGTCAGGTCGGCCCCAGTTAGACTGTTCAGTCCACTATAAATATAGGACGCCAGTTTCATTATTAAACACTCTCAGAATTGCAGAACCAGTTGTGCGCATTGCAGTTGGCAGTTTTGTACGCAGGTCTCTGGGGAAAGTGGTGCGCTAGTTCTGGGTGGGATCATCTATTCAGTTTTGTTTCTATTATTTTTCTTGGTGCATTTAGCCTCTCTTGGCTATAGATTGCAGCCAGAATTCTCTTCTCGGTCAAGGTCAAGGTGCTCGGAGGGAGGCTTCGGCCTGTGGTTGGGAGACGAGGGTATCGTCGTGGTAAAATGAACACACAATCCTTTATATTCTAACAATCCAAGGCATTCATAATATACATACCAGGTTACCATCATATTGATATCCGTAGAGATATAACCTTTGATGAAGATGTAGCACTCAAGAAATCAAGAAGATGCCAGCTTGAAGAACTATATGAAGAAGAACCTGTGGCTCCCAAAATTGCATAACCAACGAGGGAAGTCATAACTTCCCTTGATGAGGAAATTCTAGAAGATCATGACATAATAGAATCTCAAGAACCTCCCTAGATGACAACCTCCCACAAGAGAAACCCAGCCTGGGAAAGGGAACTTATTCAAGATGGAGAGAAGTATGGTGCCCCTGAAGGAACCATGAGACAAGTCAAGAAACCCAAGCCATTCTCCAGTTATATGGCTTTGATGTGTGATCTCTTAGAGAAGGAGCCTACTTTCTTTGAAGAAGCCATTCAAAACAAAGAATGGGAAGATTCCATGATAGAAGAATACCAATCCATTGTAACGAATGATGTATGGGAAATAGTTCCCAGACTGAAGAGCAAGGATGTGGTATCTTCCAAATGTCTATGCAAGATAAAACATGTTGTTGATAGAAGTATTGATATATATAAAGCAAGGTTTGTTGCTCATGGATTTTCTCAAAAGGAAGGCATTGACTATGAAGATACATTTGCTTCTGTAGTCATATACACTTCAATCAAAACCATCATATCCCTTGTAGTTAAGATAAAGTGGAATTTACACCAGATGGACATGAAAACAACTTTCTTAAATGGTGTCATTGAAGAAGAAGTGTATGTAGAAAAACCTCAAGGATTTGAAGTTGAAGACAAAAAGATTCATGTATGTAGATTGAAGAAGGCTCTGTACGGATTGAAACAAGCTCCTATAGCTTGGTATGGAAGAATTGACAGCTTTCTGATGAGCTTGGGCTTTACCAAGAGTAAAGATGATTCTAACCTTTACTTCAAGGTTATGAATGATGAGCCTGTTATATTAATGTTGTATGTGGACGACTTATTTCTAACTCGAGAAGAAAAGCTCATCATTGATTGTAAGAAGAAGCTCGTTGCATAATTTGAGATGAAAGACCTTGTCCTAATGCACTATTTCTTAGGTCTTGAGGTCTGGTAGAGCCTAGAGAAGATCTTCCTGAACCAAGGGAAGTATGCATTTGAAATACTGAAGAGGTTTGATATGTTGGAGTGAAAATCCATGAATAGACCTATGGAAACAAAGTTGAAGCTCCTAGTTGACACTTCATCAGAATTAATTGATGCTACATTGTACAGATAGATCATTGGATCATTGATGTATCTGTCAAACACCAGGCCAAATATATGTTTTGTTGTGAACACCTTGAGTCAATTTTTCGTAGATCCCAGGTGTGTTCACCTAGTTGTTGAAAAACATGTGATGAGGTACCTTAAGGGTACATTAGATTTTGGTCTCAGTTATAATGGAGATCATGACTTCAGATTGAGTGGTTATATCGATTCAGATTGGAATGGAAGTGTCTATGAAAGAAAGAGCACTTCAAGATGTTGATTCAGTCTTGGGCTAGCCATGATCTCATGGCAGAGTAGGAAGCAATCAATTATTGCTCTTAGCATGGTAGAAAAAGAATGCATTGTTGCATGTTTTTCCAATTGTGAATCCATATGGCTTCGGAAGTTGTTGACATGTCTATTCGATCTAGATATGGAAGCAATCATGATTCTATTTGATAACCAAAGTTGTATAAGGATAACAGAGAACCATGTGTTCCATGACAAGTCAAAATACATAGAAATATGATATCATTAAATCTGTGATATGGTGTAGAGAGGAGCCATAAAGCTCCAGTATGTTAGCATGGATGAACAGGTTGCAGATGTGTTGACCAAGCCCATGTCTCGTGTAAAGTTTGAGCACTTTCGAGATAAGCTTGGTGTAGTCCAAAAGGACCTCCCTTGAAAGGGGGAGTAGTGTTGATGCCAGCCTTGTGCTGAATATTTCCAGCTTTGTGTTGATGTTGTTGTGATGCCTACCTCGTGCTGAAGATTTCTAGCTTCGTTCCAATGTTGTTGTGATGCCAGCCTCATGCTGAATATTTACAGCTTTGTGTTGATGTTGTTGTGATGCTAGCCTCGTGCTGAATATTTCTAGCTTCATGCTAATGTTGTTGAGATGCCATCTTCGTGTTGAAGATTTCCATATTTGTGTTGATGTTGTTGTGATGCCATCCTTGTGTTGAATATTTCCATCTTCGTGCTAATGTTGTTGAGATGCCAACTTCCTGTTGAAGATTTCCATCTTCGTGTTGATGTTGTTGAGATGCCAGCTTCATGTTGAATATTTCCATCCTAGTGTTGATGTTGATGATGCTCCAGCCTTCGTGTTGTAATGATGTTGTATCAACCTTGTGTTGTTATTGATGATGATGATGATAATGATGTATTAGTGTTATACTAATCCATGTTGATGCAGATGATGATGATGCCATTCCAACTCCCTGTTGAGGATGATGATATTGATGATGAGAAAAACTTCCGATGATTTATAGATATGCCAATTAGTGTTCCAGATGATGTTGATGTTGTTTCCCTCTCTCTCTCCTGATGACCCTTCTTGTTAAGGGGGAGTGTTGAAATATTGTAACTGCAAAGAGTATTCTATTTATTATTGAGTTATTATTCATTATATCAATCCCCTTTTATGGATTGATCATGTCGGGAATTGTAATTGACCAAATCCCCTTTTGTGGATTGGTCAAACCCTAAATATATTGTGCAAAATAAGAAGTCGGCCCTGATGCTAATTAAAGTGGTTTTAACCACTAAGAAGACAAGTCATCCCTGCCCAGTGAAGAGACACCTTTCCAACACCTGCTAGTTTGTATAAATAAAGGAATCCAACACCTCATTATCTCACTCACTCATTTTCTCATCCAGTGCGCAAGTTTGGTAGCTGCAATTGGGAGAAGAAGGAAGGGAGAGGCGCATTGCTCAGTCTTGGATATTCTCTTGTGTTTTGGTTTATTGTCTTGGCATTGTATTGGCTATCTATATTAAGGAAGTTTTTGATGGGTTTTCTCCCCCATGAGGGTTTCCCAGGATAAATGTTGTGTATCTTGTGATTGATTTTCACTTAGTGATCCTATCTATGCTATGGTTATCTAGTAAATTAAAAAGAAACCTAATAATAGCTTAAACCTTAACAATTTAAGGGCGAGGAGAAGGATTTATACAAAAAAAAATCTACAGAGAAATGATTTTCAATCCTATTTCTGCTACTAACGAGGATTCAACAACACATTCACCAATTTTCTACGTAAATGATGAGCCTCAACATACTTGATCTTGGTGATTGGAAGAACATGGAAGCTCTGCACATTTTTTAGAAGGCATTACAAAATGAAGGCTATTATTTTTCATGGGTGCTCCATTACATCACCCTCTTCAAAATGCTTGCATCACTATGCAAAGATCTCCAATACTTGTACATACCATTTTCCATAGACCAGAGGATTTCAGATTGTCTTGTTGCTACAAGATCCTAGAGTGAAGTTGTCTCACCCTCGCATAGATAGCTCACAACAACATGAGATTTGCTCCATTTTTGTCTTGTTAAAATAATGTTATGACCATACATGGTAAGGGAAACCTTGATCCGTCGAGTTTGAATCCAACCAGGGTTGGTTTTGTGTGCATGAGTCATGGCATGCAAGGTGGGAAATCCTTTCCTTGATTGCAGATTTGGGTAATCCAATGGGCATGGAGCAAAGTTAATGGTTGACTTTGTTCCATGTACAGAATCTGCAATCTAGTTAAGTTCAGGTTACAAGGTGTGTTAAAATAAGTCTTTAGCAAACCTATTTGTGGGCACACATCTGTAGTCCTCAATATCATGACAATCATACATTAGGGAATATGAGCGAATATAAGACCAACAACTACAGTGGATGATGTGTTAAATGTAATTTGTAGTATATAGATTTGAATATAATCAATAAGTATACAAATTCATGGTGGTAAAAGGTATATCGATGTAAAATGTATATGGAGTCAAACATGAAAGAAATGATTATACAAACAATAGTTTTTGAATCACTTTTAGTAGTCTTATTAGTGAAAACAAAAAAGTGTTGGCGTGTTGGTTTATATTCAATGTAAATTATATCAAAAGAAAGGAGAGGGTTAAACATGCATCTTCAAGGAAGACAATCGCCTTTGCCATAGTAATGTAGGTTGATTCATAGACAATAAGGTTATCTCTTCACTGACATCAGTCGATATCCAATCGACAACGTTCAGTCAAGTCTGTAAAAGTCCAGTACTAAAAAAGGGTCTTATATGCCATTACTTAAACTTGATGTAAAAAATAATTTGCCTATGTATGATGACAAAGTTAATGCTGATAAACTTGATAACTGGGTTAGACAGATGGAGGTATATTGTACTGTGAAACAAATCAAAGATGAGGCAACCAAAATTAAATTGACATCACTTCCTCTTGAAAGAACAACTCTCATCTGTTGGCAAAGTAAGATGCAACATGGAAATCAACAAGTTGGTAAGATTTTTCCATCATGGCATGATTTTATTTCCTCACTTAGAAAACAGTTCTATCCATTGGGATATAAGGAAAAGGTTTTAATTGAATGCCAAAGTCTTAAATTAAGAAAAGGACAATCAGTGCAGGAATATACAGATGAGTTTCGTAAAATGGCTTGGATGTTAGATGTTCCATTGACTACACAAGAAACTCATATGAAGTATATAGGAGGTTTGTCTGCTTATATTCGTAATACTGTATTTATGTTTGGACCTACTAATCTTGATGAGGTTTATGTTCAAGCAACGTATATTGAAGCAGGAAAAACTAGAGTTAGTGTATCAGGGGAATCATCTTCAAAGAAAGATGGCAAAGGAAAAGGGAATGGGAAGAAATAAAATTCAGCGACAATGAAGGAAGAGAAGCTCTCTTGCAAGCATTGCAAGAAAGAAGGACACGATGATGAACATTGTTGGAAATTTCACCCAGAGAAGAGACTGAAGTGGTTCAAAGAGAGGAAAGGGAGCCAAAAAGTTGCAACATCAACATGACCAACACACTTGGGGTATGATTCAGGTGATGAGACTAAAATCACAACAATTGGTTTGACAGGTAAAATTGGTGACGATTTTGATTCAAGGAGTAAATTGTTTCATATAAGGGTCATAATAAAACATACTAAGATCGATACATTGATAGATAGTGGATCTCAATCTAACTTAATTTCAGAAGAAGTGGTTAAGAAATTGAGATTAAACACTAAGATGCATCACAAACCCTATTCACTTAATTGGATAAGCAAAGATCATAAATTGGCCATAACAAATCAATGTATCATAAAGTTTGCAATTGTTGGAGTTACTTCACACACACCTAAGATTTCTTTTTCCTAAGGTTTTTATTTGTTTATTAGTCATAATTAGTCATTACCCACTCTCCTATATTTTAAGAGAGAATATTCCACCTGGAAAATATTCTCTTTCAGTGCACACTTTAGTTTGACTAGTTGAGTTGACTTTAGATGTTGCATTGGGATCATCACCATGCAACATTGGGATCATCACCATGATAATTCGACCTTGCCTTGGTATCATTACCATAGTGGCGCATTAGCCTTGATTCCTTGAGTTAACTTCTCACTACTTTCTGTTCAGTCAGTTAACTGAAGATTAGTTGACTAGTTAACTCAACTAGGTGGCAGTTCACTCCTGTAACTGCCTGAGAAACTAGAATAGGTGGCAGTTCACTCCCGTAACTATTGGTGTGTGTCCAGATCACTCTAAACCACCACTATGGCGACTTGGTTCACCTCAAGTCGAACTCATTGAGTTATACAGAGTATATCATGTGTAAATTATTCATTATTCATAACGGTTAATGAGAATTCTTTCCATTCTTTCTCTCCTTCTTATTTTTCCAATTCTCTCTGCAAATGTGTGTATCATTTTTTAGCTAGATATATTCTATGTAGGTTCAACACATTTACATGGTATCAGAGCCGACGAACTGCTAAGCAAAAACTACACCAAAATTTTTTGCAGGTACAAAAGATTGAAGACAACGGAAAGATGGAATTCCAAAAAGAATTCATTCTTACACCTTACAACTATTTTGCATGGAAGGAGAAAATAGCCATACATCTCTGATCCAAAGGGTTGTATATGTTAACCATGAATACAAATACAGAGCCAACATCAACCATAGAAAAATCCAAGTACTTAAATCGCATGGATGAGGCACTCAGAACAATTTACAGTCTTATTTCTCTCGATCTCCTTTTTCATATATCTTCCTGTAAGACTCCCAATGAAGCTTGGACCATATTGGAAGGGCTCTTTGGCAAATAATATGAGATGAGGGGACACATGATGGAGGTGGAGTTGCTCACATTGGATCCAAAAAGCTTCGAGAATATCCAAGATTTCTTTACAAAATTCAAGGATTTACTGTCGCAACTCAAAGCTTGCGGGGTTGATAAATCGAAGGAGGAGAAACAAATGGTTCTCACCATTCTCTCCAAGCTTGGTCATAAATTCTCTGTATTCGTATCTACATTCCATACTATCATATTCGTCTCTGGAGCCACCTGGAAGATGCCTTCTCTTGAGGAATTTATTGAATCCCTGACACAAGAGCAAACCAAGCTCATCAACATGGGTGCAATCAAAGGCCCAAGGGCGCATGCACTCACTGTGCATGATGGCAGCCAAAAATATCAAAAATCTAAATATAAAGATAAGTGGAAAGCTCATGCACATACAAAGAAGGAAGGGTACACAAAACCCTTCACCGATGCCTCTGGATCCAAAGGAGAAAAGGGAAGAAAAGGAGAGAAACGCACATACTGTCACAAAGGATTCCATTCGAAATTTGCATGCATGCAAAAAAAATAGATCTGTCGTCTCAGATACTTCAGCAAAACAACCTTGGAGATCGCATCCCCGAGGGTGCAAAGAAGAAGAAGCCAGAAGATCCGAATTCCAAGAAAGACAATTCTAGCCATGTCTTGATTGCCATTAACTCCTCTCCCGATGCTTGGATCGTAGATTCAAAAGCATCACATCACATGGCTGCCTCAAAAACAGTATATTCTTCTTTGGATGCATGCAAAGGTCCTCCTATTCTAATGGGGGACAACTCTTCTGTCGAAGTCACCGGCAAAGGAAGGATTGAACTCACCAATGGAAGTTTCGAGAATGTGTTGCATGTTCCCAAGCTTTCTGTCAACCTTCTCTCTGTGTATCAGATGACGAATTCCGGCACCTGAAAGAAAGTCATATTCACACCAAATTCCATGGACATCTATGACATGCAAACCAACTCCAGGGTTGCAACCGGTGAGGTAAATCATCCGTCTAGATTGTATACATTTTCTGAATTCATTGAACATGATTCTACTTTACTGCTTACTCATGCTGATGAAAGTAGTAGGATATGGCACGAAAGGTTTGGACATTTGAATTTCAGATACATGCAACAACTTAGCAAGAAAAGATTAGTTGATGGTCTACCAGACATCCATTTCTCCAAGCGAGTATGTGAGGGATGTGCTCTGGGGAAACACCCTCAAGAGAAATTTGACAAAGGAAAGTCTCAGCGAGCTTCTGCACCTTTAGATCTGATCCACAGTGACCTCATGGGTCCTTTTCCGCATCCATCGATCAACAAAGAGAGGTTTTTTTTCATTTTTGTTGATGATTTCTCACATTTTACATGGATCTACTTTCTCAGGCAAAAATCCGAGGTCTTTCAACACCTCAAAGATTTCAAATCTTTGGTTGAGACACGGTCTGGAAAGAAGATCAAAGTCCTCCGAACTGATAACGGGGGAGAGTATGTGAATCATGAGATCCAAAATATTTGCCATGAGGCAGGGATTCAATTGCAACATACAGTTCCCTACACTCCATAGCAAAACGGAGTTGTTGAGCGGAAAAACCGATCTCTAAAGGAGATGGCATCTTGCATGTTGCATGAAAAATCACTACCACAGAGACTATGGGTTGAAGCACTTAACTGTGCAACATACATCCAAAACAGATCTCCCCATAGATCTGTCAAGGATAAGACCCCCTACGAGCCTTGGAGCGGCCTCAGACCGGAAGTGACCCACTTTCGTATTTTTGGTTCACGTGCATGGGCTAGGATTCCCTCTGAAAAGAGGAAGGCACTTGATCCACAGAGCACTGAGTGCATTTTTGTTGGATACCCTGACGATGTGAAGGGATATCGACTTATCGATCTTTCCTCGGACCGGCTTATCATTGAGCGTAGTGTCTAATTTGAGGAAAGTGTCTCACATGTACCTCAACAGTCGCATGCAGACACCTTCACTCTTCCACCTGTCCGAGATGATGAGCATGCACATGCCGACTCTTTTTCAGACGAGAGTTCTGATTCAGAGGACTCAGAGGATTCAGATTCAGATTCAGAGCCAGTACATTTAGATGCAGAGTCAGAGTATCCAGATGCAGTTGCAGAGCCAGAGTAGAGGCCCAAGTGGGCACAGACTACTCTTCAGGATGCAGGGGATGTCGGTGATCCAACTGATACTAGGAGGACTTGATTTGATTTCGAGGAGCCTCCTCTTGCACTCACTTCCACTGAACCATTGCCCTCCGGGCATATTTTCTTGGTTCAGTGTTCAGATCCACAGTATTATGGCGAGGCTGCTGGAAATCCCTTTTGGGAATCTGCCATGCAGGAGGAGTACAACTCCCTCCTCAAGAACCAGACTTGGGATCTAGTTCCCCTTCCTTCTGGAAGGAAACTTGTCAGATGTAGATGGGTCTACAGGACCAAAAGCACAGCAGATGGACAGATCAACAGATACAAAGCCAGGCTTGTTGCCAAAGGCTTTCAGCAGGTTCATGGTATTGCCTATGATGAGACCTTCACTCCAGTAGCGAAGATGGATTCCATACGATTGACACTTTCCATTGCGGCAACCAAGGGATGGGAAGTCCATCAGATGGACATGAAGAATGCATTTCTTCACGGTGATCTCTCTGAGGAGATCTACATGGAGCAGCCCTAGGGATTTATGCAGGACTCATCTTTGGTCTGTCGACTGAAGAAGTCACTTTATGGCCTCAAACAAGCTCCAAGGGCATGGTATGCCAAGATGGACTCCTACCTGTTGTCACAGAACTTTGTACATTGTAAATCAAACCCGAATGTATACATGCTCAGGACAGTTGATTCACTTATACTTTTAGTTCTGTATGTTGATGCTTTGTTGATCACCGGTTGCTCGACTTCAGCGATTGTTGCAGTCAAGAGGATTCTTCATGACAAGTTTTTGATGACGGACATGGGTCTGCTATACTTCTTCCTTGGACTTGAGATCAATCATGATGCATCAAGCATCAAACTGTCTCAAGCCAAGTATGCACGAGATCTCCTTGAGAGATTTCACATGACAAACTGCAAGTCTGCTCCGACTCATTTCCTATTAGGGGTCAAACTTGAGGATGGCGCAGAGACTCCACTAGTTGACAACACACTATACAGACAGCTAGTGGGGAGCTTGTTGTATTTCACACACTCCAGACCAGACCTCTCATATGCAGTTGGCACAATTTCCAGGTTCATGCAGGAGCCGCATGAGCTACATTGGAAAGCTGCAAAGTGTATCCTTCGATACGTACAGGGCACCATCACCTTTGGGATCCATTATGCAACAGACTCTACATTAGATCTCATTGGTTTCACTGATTCCGGCTGGCGATATCATTGATCGCATGTCCACATCTGGTTACTCACTCAGTCTTGGTTCTTGGCCTATCTGTTGGTCGAGCAAGAAGCATGCTTCCATTGCTCTATCTTTAGCCGAGGCAGAGTACAGAGGGGTAGTTAACATAACCATTCAGGCTGTGTGGCTACAACATTTTCTCATTGAGTTGGGCATTCAGTTTCATTGGTCGATCGTCATCTGGTGTGACAACCAAAGTACTCTGAAGTTCTGCAGAGATCCAATTCAGAGGCAGCGGACGAAGCACATCGAGATCCACATGCACTACATCCGAGACTTAGTACACGAGGGGATCATCGAATTACAGTTATGTCCTTCAGCAGAACATACGACAAACATTTTCACCAAGAAATTCATTGAGCAAAAATTCCATTCTTGGCGAGGTCGTCTTGGAGTGAAGGACACAATTGCCTAGCAACTGTATTTCTTCCTCTTTCCTCGCTTTATTTTCAGTGTATCTTTTGTACTTGGGTACCTAACATGGCCTCGTTGCCGAGACCCAATCTTTATTTTCACCATAGTGATGTTCAGGGGGGGTGTTGGCGTTACTTCACACACCTAGGATTTTTTTTTCCTAAGGTTTTTATTTGTTTATTAGTCATAATTAGTCATTATCCAATCTCCTATATTTTAGGAGAGAATATTCCACCTGGAGAATATTCTCTTTCAGTTCACACTTCAGTTTGACTA
>CBVK0100043604.1:10294-33211 GCA_900067695.1 Picea abies | reverse complement strand
TATATATATATATATATATAAAATGATCAAACCATGAAGATAAAGATAGCTGAAAATCAAATCTGCAATAACACAATTTTGGACACCAAAATTGTGTTATTGCAGATTTGATTTTCAGCTATCTTTATTTTCATGGTTTGATCATTTCCAGCAGTAGTATGTCTTGCTGATTTGACATAATTTAAGACTGAAATTGTGAAGGGTATTAACATTGATATTGAAGATATTAGGGCAGATTTACTGCTGTAATTATTGCTGCCATAAAGAGAATTTCAGAGCTGGTTTATGCATGATAAAATTGCCCAAGAGGGTTGAAACTTGTTGCCACATAATTGGTTTCTTTTCTCTTGGTTTGCCTTGTTGATTGGGGTTGAAAAGGAGTGAAATATTGTCCACTGTTTGTTGTTGTAAAAGTATATTTCAGATCAGCCCTAAGGCTACAAATTCATAGGGTTAAGATTCGGGAAACCTCCTTGTGAGGTGAGATTTTTGAAGTTGCATTAATTTCCTTAGATCAGGAAATTTATACACTATAATATCCAGTGTGTCTTAGTGTGGATCAACATGTTGAGATGTTAGTTGGAGCTTCTAAGTTGACAATAGCCGCAACTTTGTTGGATCATCTAGAGCCCAATCTTTGTAGACCGCATACCCAAGTAGGGCACTGAAGGACGTGCTAAAGACGCCTTTCTTCAGGTTCAATGATAGCTAAAACTGCCTGTAGTGTTTGAACATTAGATGCAATATTCTCATGTGATCTTTTAGTAAATTGTAAACAATATATTGGTCCAGGTAGATTTCCAAGAACTTTTGGACATAGTCCATGAATGTTTCTATGACAATTTTGGGGAAGACAACAGGGCATTGGCATCACATTATATGCATACGACCCCCATTCTGTGGCTAATGTCGTCTTCTTCTTATCTTATTTAGATATGTGGAGCTAATGGTACCCAAAAAAACCATCAGTGAACAAGTAGGCTTCCTTGCCTGCAACATGGTCAAAATCCTCATTGTTGAAAGGGGTGGGTAAGGGATCATGACGAAGCTACATTCAAACCCCAAAAATCAATGCAGACTTGCTCTCCCTTTCCAGTCTTCTCACTATGTATCGTTATTAGGATAAACTAATCTCACTCCTCCATAGGGAATATAAATCCAACCTTGAGCATCTTATTGATTTCCTCATTTACCTTTTTCTTAACCTAGGATTTAATAATTTTAATTGATAAGGATTTTTCTTAATGGGCTTTGCAGTTGGTTTTAGTTTAATACACCTCTCCCAAATCGCCTTTGATGCCCTTCATCTCTTTGAAGTTTTGTGGAAACAAGTCAACATACTTTCTAAGCAGGGTCGCCACTTTTTGAGACTCTTTATAGTAATCTCCAGTAGAAGCCAATCGAGGCTAGTCTTCTGCCCAATGTTAAATGGATTCAGCTTCAACAACTCTTTGCATATTTCCTTGTTTGGTTGGTTTGCTATTTCTTTAACAAACCTTTCCCTTTTTGATTCTTTGAGAGCTAGATGATGCAACTTATTTGGATCATCTTCTTCATCTGGGTCTTGTTCTACCTTGCGACAACACTTCATATATGCCTTTTAGCTCTTTAATGCTCTTGCTAGCAGTTGTGTTCTTATGAACGATTGGTGTTGTTCACATACATACTTTGGATATTCTCTTGACTTATTATCAATTAAAAGGGACTTGATTGATTGCATTATGGATTTAATACCAAGGGTCTTACTGATTCATGAGAAGGTAAAGCATAAACCTTGATAGACATTCTCCCACCTCTTCATCTATTCATGCACCTCCTCATGTATGCACCAAGTTTTGGGGATCGATCCAAGGGTAAAAATGGACTTGTGGACCCAAAATTTGCTTGGCATCCTTCTGTGGCCCATTTCTTGGTGCAGTTATTGAAATGGATCTCTGGGTTTGTCTTTCCTTGGTATAACTCTGTAAGTTCAATAGGGTTGTCATCGGCATTGGGAATGGCAATTATTTGGAATTTTGGAGGTGGAAGGAAGTGTTATTGCAATGTAAGTTCTATGCTCTCCCAACCTCTTAACTCCTCTTTGTGCGTAGTTCACCACTTGGTGGGAGTACCTCATAACATTGTATCCAATGTTGGGATCAACTGTTGTTGTGGGACTTCTTGCTCCATATTATCCGTGAAGTCCTCTACATCTCTAATTTCGTCTTATATTGGGGAAGTCTGCAACTCTACCAATCCAATAGACTACTTTGACTAAGGCATAGTGCCTAGAATACAGCTCGTGGTTGCGTTCTTACCAATTCATCATGGCATCCTGACTGTTAGAGTTGAATGAATAGATGCTTGTGTGCCAACTAATAACACCATCAATGATAGGACTAACATAGTCGTCTCACAAGCCAATAGTAAAATTGTAGATTCTTTTGTCCATGGAGCTATCCATTCCATCATCTACAAGCTCGATGTACTTGGGTCCTTTTCTTGGGTCAATGGGTTGGATTATTTGAACACCATTGCCTTCAAAGGGCATCTCCCCTCTCATTTAGGTTAATAACAACATCATTATCATTTGGTGGTGTCAATTCCCAAAAGTGCAAGATAAGGATCCCATTCATCTAGGATTTCAATAACTTAAAAGTGTGCATAATATTCATTTGCTGATCGACTTAGAAAGGGAGGTTGGGTTGAGTAGGGTGGCACAACCCCATCTCGTAGTGTAGGGAAATCATTGGCTAGATGGCCCTCTACTTTGCTTACCATGCACCATACTTGTTCTCTCCTTGCCATAGCCTTGGCCAACTCCTAGATCTGCTTAGTTAGGGTGGATATCTGATTATGGAATTGGGCCAAATTGGGAGTTGCACTAGTAGAATGTATTGACCACATTGATGCGAGTATTGCTAGGGTATAGTTCATAGCCTCAATCTTTATGGTCTATTTTAAGGCCTCTCTTTGTGTAGTCCACTTGTTGCATAAGTGGGATCCTAGTCAGGGGTAGGGGCCCTCCAATGGACCACTCTGTGTTGTGTCTTATGGATCTAGTAGGAGAGTTGGCTCATCTGGTCTCAGAAATGTTGATCGTACTCCTATGCACACTCCCCCACTATCTGCTTTATATCTTTTAGCTTGACACAACTCTATTGCTCTGAGTTGGGTTTTTGAAACTCATTAATAAAACCCTGCTTGAGCTTGTTAGGGTCTTAGTCGTACCTTGCGGGGTACTCCGAGCAAACTTCATATACCACTACAGAGGTTTTCTTTGCAATGGGGTTTGAAAATCAACTAGCTTAGTTGCTATCGTGGCAATTTGCTTGGCAATCCAAATGGATTCACAAAGAAATCATTGTTGCTCAGTGTTCCCATCGCCCTTGCCTAAGAATGCAAGGAGGCACAACGTTGCATTTGATGATACTCTAGCCATAGGATTGCCTGGAGCGTGTACAAAAACAAAGCCTTGGGGTCCTGGTTGATTGATACGGTTCTAGCCTTCAATAAAAAACAAACCATGATTCAAAACTATATTATTCCCAACAACTAGGTTTCCTCCCGTATTTTGCTCACTGTTATTACTATTCCCCAAACTACCATTAGGTTGCATTTCTAGATTAGAATTACGAGAGTGATTAAGAATTACCTAACTTGATTTTAAGGGTGCAAGGTGTGGCAACTGTTCTATGCTGGCCCCACTACTGCTTGTTTGTACCATGTCTACTGGATCATCTTCCTCTACAACAAATAGTTAGAACATATCCTCATGCACCTCATGCAACTAGGCATCTGTGTTCCCTCCTACCAATGGATCAAAATTGTCTTCGGAAATGACCTCCTACTGTATTGCCTCTGAACCCTCTTTTTGGACACATGCATCTATTGCCGAACGATTCTCATCCTTGCTTGCTTGTCTCAAACCCTTTGGATGTCTCATCTTCGTCAACCTCTCTCCTTGCGCTTCATTCCATCATCAATCTTGATTTGTTGAACCACTGGTTGACCTCTTCTCCTTGCTTTCACAACTTCTCCAACTCCTTTATATATGACTCACTACTCCTTTCGTCGTTGATATTTCTTCTTAAAACCTCAATCCTCTCACGAGTTTCTTACATTCGGTCGAACCACCATTGATTAGTAATGGCTTTGCGCTTCAAGGCTCTCTTCGATTTTTCTTTACTCTTTCCTTCCATTCTCCCGCCACGAGGTACTCATCATCGCCAACACCAAGTCAGACCACCCCTAGTGCAAGTGCTTAAGGTGCCATGGTTGCTGGGTTGAAAAACATAAAATCTTCCTCCACCAACAACATCTTCAACTAGGTCAAGATCTCTTTCACCATCGTCCCTTGGGGTTCCTTCATAAATTGTTCTTTGACCCGAGAGAATAATTGATTTAAATTTGTAGCAAATTCAACAATATATCCCTCTAGTGTACTCTTGGTCCAAAACTCAATCACTCTTGCAACCTCATGATCGTGGCATTGCAAAGCAATAAGATTTTGGGTGCCCCACTATATCTCTCCTCCAGTTCTATGTGGGTCGTGGGTGTTGCCCTAATCTCCATAGCCACTCATGTAGCATTATTGAGAGTTCCACCTAGAACAACTCATAGCCTTCATCATATAGTAGTCTATCTTTAAACTTCTGCGCACTCCACCTTATCATCGGAGCTTCTTGTTTTGCAAACAAGTCAATCTACTTATCCCACCAATCTTCTATGGAGGTTTGTGACAACAAAGCGGTCATATTGTCCAAACTCCACACACATTTTGATAAAAGGGTCTCGACAACGAACCCTTTTGTTGGCTCGAAGTGCAAACTAGGGTCCTCAAGGGTGTCCAACAAAGGACATTGTAGTCTAGCGCCAACATATTCAATCCCTAGAACAAGGAAGGTTTCACTCGAGGCATGTTGCCGAAGACATGTAAAATGGTATGGGTTCAGTTAACATGATTGCCAAAAGTTTCATACAACATACTATTTATATTACCTCGTTAATAAAACAACACACATCACGACATATCAAGTCACAACTCTTATTCTAACAGATAAACAACATTACCCATAGCAAACTGAATGCAATGATAAAACACATCATCACCATAGAGAATGAATACAAAGAACATGTAGAAGGGGGGTCTCATTTCATTGATATCCAACACTATCTATATCATCCTTACAAAACCAACATTACATTAGAGTAGACACAACAATGCTACAAAACAATACTTCAATACTCATAACACAAGTAATGCCTTATTCCCATACATTCCAACCTAAAATAGGCTGAAGCCTTCATATACATATAGTCGCGCCCTTAGGAAAGAAGGTTCATTTAGGCTTGGCTTACTACTAGTTCAGTAAATGCTATCTATTAGTTGATTGGCTCATGCATCTCCAGTGTTGTGCAGTCTTCTACCCCCCTATTCTTCAAAACCTAGGATCTTGGCATATCTTGGCTTTTGCTTCCCGCGATTTTTGATCCTCTTTGTTCCTACCAACAATGCTTCGTCTAGGTGCTGCAGCTTGGGTTCTGTTGTCTGCTGAGCTGTCGCCACTATGTCTTCAATCAAAACAAAGGGGCCACCAACACATCTTCATACCGAGCTACATGGTCATAGGGGAGAATTTATCCTCCAAAACAAATCAAAGCCAAATAGTCATAATCCACACTGCACATTGTTGCATAAACAAATGTCCAGTGCTGCAAAATAATAGCCACCATCATAGTTTAGCTTCAGACACAGTGATAGCTTAGTGATCCACAATCATTGCATGCACCTCATAGGGCAAGTATCTCTTGCTTTGATACCGTGTTAGAGTTAGGTAATAAGAAGATAAGATAATTTTATTAATGCTGGACAATGACCACAAAAGTAAGTCAATGGGACTAAAAGTACATCTGGGAACATAAAGAATGTTGTAGAATTATGATGCACATAATAATCAATAAGACGAAACCTAAGAGCATACAATATGCATGAGTACGATTGTACCCTTAATATTCAGTATATTGCATATAACCCAATGCATTACATAGATGATCATGCTTGACAATTGATGGTAGATGACCTAAAGGCCCCTCATATGTATAAGAATGGGAGATAACCCTAGATTGGGTCCATAATTTCTATGAAGCCCAACTTACTATAGGGGTACTAAAATAACCAAATAAGACCACATGATGACCATTAGATGGTCACAAGTATCACCAAGACAAGATTATGACCATAACAGTAATAGACACAAGATAAAATGGGGCTTATCTGTTAGCTTTTATAGCTTGGGAGGTACTCCACATGTTTTGTCTTCTATGTAGAAGTGATCTTGCATTTGCACTACTAGGCACTTGACTTTGTAATAGGCGTTTTATAAAGTTGTAATAAAGTGACTCTTTTATTAAAGTGACTTTTTGTAAAAGTGAACTTCTAATATTTTATTAAAGTGACTTTGTCATAAAGTGGAAAAATACTTTAGTAAATTTAAGTGATTTATTTTGGAGGGAATGAATCATGTCCCTTGATCTTGTAAAAACTAGATTAGATCTTGGCCATTGGATTTAGGGATGGGGAAGGTGAAAAGTCATTTTCTGCTATAAGAGAAAGCCTAGGGTAGTGTGCAAGACAAGAAAAGAGAGATTTGAGAGAGAGCTTGGAAGAAAGTGTGAGCAACAGATTTGGCATGATTTTCAAGAGAGATTTGGCACAATCCCAAGGTGAAATTTCTGTTTAGAATTTGCTGAAGTCTATTGCTGAGAGGGAGGCCGTACTGTACGGATCCGTACAGTCCGTACAATAGAGAAGTGGGCATGATTTTCAAGGCATTTGAGGCACGAAAATCGAGGCAGCTTGAGGGTGTTTGCTGTTGAAGGACGATCATACAAAGCAGACCCTACAACAGTTGATTGGCACACATTTCGAGGCACTGATTTGGAGTAGGCCGTATAACAATACAAATTTATGGGCACGGTTTTCTAGGCATATTTCTGTGGGACAGTTTGGGTGTCTATAAGTGTTCTCTTGCTGTCAAATGTATTACTATTGTAACTTTTGGACTTCTTAAAGCTCTAATAAATCTCTCTTAGTGGGTTTCCCCAAATTGAGGTTTTCCCTAGCCGGTTGCCAAAATCTGGGTGTGCACATGTGCTTTGTGACTATTGTTCATTGTTATTTTCCGCTGCAATACTTGCTTTGTAATGTGTGTTTCTGCTTATGATATAGCTGTATGTGGGTATTACATATCAGAGTTCATTTAAGACAAAAATTTGTGTTTACTAAGTGTTGACAAAAGTCCTATGGAGTTAGTTCGCTTTTGTTACTGATTTTCTACATGGTATCAGAGCAGATGCTTTGAGTTACAATGAGCAGTGCTATTTTGGCAAGGATTTGAAGGGGGAAACTTAGTTGTTTGTTTTCTATTGAACAGTTGACAGGGAGATGGCTGATTGCATCAGATATGAGGATCGGTCGGAAGGGATTTCCAACTGTTTGCAATGGAAAGTCATAATATCAGCTATTCTCAGGGAGAACAAAATTTGGAGCTTTGTCATCTCTGTAGTAGTTGTTCCCACAACATACCCTATTGCTTTGGATGTTCCTGAGGGAAAGGAAGCCAAAGCTCGGAGGCTTATTTTGGGTGGAGTGAAGGACTCACTTATCCCACACTTAGCTGAGAAGAAGACAACTTATGAGATGTGGGAGACATTGAAAAACTTGTATGAGGCGAAGAATGAAAACCAGAAGATGGCCTTAAAGGACAATTTGCATGATACTAAGATGGGCAAGGGTGAGAGTGCGTGGCATCTTATCTTACCCGAGTAGCTCAGGTGAAAGATGAGTTGGCTGCAGTTCGGGAGGTCATTTCAGATTCAAAGTTGGTGAGGATAGCCTTGAAAGGCTTCACCAAGGAATGGGAAGTCTTCGTGAAGTGTGTGGTGGGTCGGGAACATCTTCTAGACTGGAGCAGACTGTGGGACGATTTCACTCCGTCTCAGAGTAGTGGACAGAAGGGAGATGGAGCTGATGAAGAGAATGTGGCTCTTGCGACAAAGAACAAAAGTAAGAAGCAAGGGAGTTTTGGGAAAGACTTGAACAAAGTCAGATGCTTCGTCTGCAACCAGTATGGCCACCTTGCAGCTCAGTGTCCGGAGAGGAAGAAGAAGAAGAAGAAGAAGAAGAAGAAGAAGGAGGAGGAAGGGCCAGTTGCAACGGAGACAACAACAATAGAGGAATTTGCGGACAAGTTTGATAGGGAATTCTCATTATTCACTCTCGTTTCAAGTGTTGGGAGTATGGATTTGTGAGTGACAGTAGATGGATCATTGACAATGAACCTCATGTCATATGACAGGAATATGGCATATATTCCTCAGTGTCACAGAGACAGGTCCAGACCGGCTAGTTGAAAGTGAAGGGGGAATGGTACGAGCAGTTTGTGGAGTTGGAAGGGTCAGATTCCAACACGAGTTTGGAGAGCTCCTAGAGGTTGATGGAGTTCTGTTTGTTCCAGGGATGAGGGTTAACCTGCTCTCAGTGTCAACCTTGGGAGATGCTGGATATGCGACATTGTTCAAGGGTGGACATGTCTTTATTTACAGAGAGGGAGCAGATTTGGTCGAGCCACAGTTGATTGGTGATCGGGTTGATAGGTTGTACATTGTGTGAGGACAACCTACAATTGGAGATGAGTCGGATGAGGAGCAGGAGGCTCCTGAGATTACAGTGGGCTCAAGGATTCATTCTCGATATCCGAGGGAAGAGAGGGAGTCTCTTCTAAGCGTCGATAGGAGGCTCAGCTGGTGTGAGTGGACAAAAGCTCAAGGTGGAGTGGATTCTCCTAGGAGCTTAGGGTTCAGAGTGGTTGCCAGTAGGAGGTCTTCAGGTTTGAGTTCAGTGCAGGTGTTGAGGTTGGCTCCAGGTTCAGAGGGATCTCCTACTGCGAACAATGTGATGGACTTGAGGACAGGACCGGGTGATGGTGATGGCAGTGAGTACATCCCTCGCTAAGAGGGAGTGTTAGCTTTTATAGCTCGGGAGTTACTTCGCATGTTTTGTCTTGTATGCGGAAGTGACCTTGCATTTGCACTACTAGGTACTTGACTTTGTATTACGCGTTTTATAAAGTTGTAATAAAGTGACTTTTTGTAAAAGTGGCCTTCTAATATTTTATTAAAGTGACTTTATGTATTAAAGTGACTTTATGTCATAAAGTGCACTTATGTCATAAAGTGGAAAAATACTTTAGTAAATTTAAGAGATTTTTTTTGGAGGGAATGAATCATGTCCTTTGATCTTGTAAAGGCTAGATTAGATCTTGGCCATTGGATTTAGGGATGGGGAAGGTGAAAAGTCATTTTCTGTTATAAGAGAAAGCCTAGGGTAGTGTGTGTTGACCGCCTATTCAACTAGGGGGTCAACTCCATGTACCATGAAGATATGCATCATCAGATGCAAACAAGTCAGAAACTATTTGGTTCTACATGGCAATTTTCGCTTCCAGCACACATTTTTTTAAACGGAATTTCCGCACCCCTGCGTGGGTTAATAATGTAATAGGTCTGCATGGATCATAGTTAGGTCAGTTATCTTAGGATTTATTCATTAGGAGAGTTCTTTTCACTGAGTGTTTTTTATCCTCAGATTATTAATTTGGCCTAACCAGCCTTATTAATTTCCCTTGAGTTTTTCACTCCCACTATTAAATAAATCCTCCAGAGTGGTGAAAGATGTTCTAATGAAGTCATCCTTTGATAGCTAGTGTTTAGGAATGATGTAAATGATCATGTAAGACAACTCAAAAAGTTTCATGGAATTACGTCGAGTCTAGATAGGTTTTTTTTAATTAGTTAAAATTAATTAAAATTTCTTAAGGTTGGAAATTTAATTAATTAATTAATTTTTGATAATTAATGTAAAAACTAGGTCCCTAGGCTTTTGATAGGGGTATTTGTGCTCAAAAGAAATGGAATGACACCCCCTACACCCTTGGACCAAGTTTCAACTTAGTCAGACAAGTTTTGCTAGGGTTTTGTCCACATAGGAGTCTTAGTCAAGATAAAAGCAGTTTTAATTGCTAAACCCAAGACATGGGAAAATGTCAATTTTGTAATTAATGAGCAAATTAAGTGAAGGTAAAATATGATGAGAGAGATGTTTCCTAACCTACCCAACCCCTTTCCTATACTTTAATTCACCCCCTAACACTCACCCTCTCATTAAAAGCTTGCGCCCCCTCCCACGTGTGAGTTAGAAACTCACTATAACTTAAGTTATGGGCCCCTCCTCATGAGGTGCGCCCCTCCTAACCTCTCCCCGTCCCACTTAAAAGTGTGGCCAACACACTCCTCCACACTCCACTCATAAAGCTCACGCCCCCATTGGAAAGTGCACCCCCTCTCTTGAGGAAAAGTGCAAACTCTTGCAAAAAGGGGAAGTTTGCTTTTAAAGCAAGGCGTGGGCCTTCTCTTGGCCAATGCGCCCCCCTTAATTTGCCACTTCACCCTACACCTCATCCCCACTTACCATTCTCACTCAACCCTAAAAGCCATGCGCCCTCCTTGATTGGAGTTCCTCTTGGCTTTGATTTTTGACACTTGTCAAAGATCCAAGAGGGGTCTCTTGGCCTTCTCAAGCTATAAATGAGACCCTTCCCTCATTCATTCTTCACCATTCTCTTGAGTATTGTTATGCTACCAATTTCTTTCCATCTCTCTCTCTCTCTCACATTGTCACTTTGCTTCACCCATTTGTTCTTGAAGAGCTTGGAGCAACTTTGTTGCTACAACCTCTTCCATTGGTAATAAAAGAAGAGCTTTGGAGGAACACTGGAGTACAAGACTTTTGTTTGGATTTCCATTGCTATTGTGAGGTGATACTGTTATTGTTTTGAATACTTTGTGGATTTTGAATAAATGCTTAGGTAAATTTTGTTTACTTAGCTAAGTCTAGCAATAGTATTGTTGTTGGCTTATATGTTTTGCATGTGTCCACAATATAAACTATGTTGTGTTGTTGATGCATGCTACACATTATATATTCTCTTTCATTTTGTTCAAGATTTGCAGGTCATCTCAAAGAGGGTTGTTGGGATAGATTCAAGCAAGGATCTACCCTCATCACTCACTGAAACTCCATAAGCTGTTCATTTTACCTTTCTGCTTCTATTCATATTCTGATTTTGGTTGCTAACTCGTTAGATAGGCCATTTCAATCAATTATATTTCTGGTTTTTATATGTGGGAAATTTCTGTTGCAAAACATAAATTTTCATAACTTTTGGTGAGTGTGTTGCAGCATTTTCAGCAAGCAATAGCTTGCTGATTTTTGCAGGTTCTCGCCAGGTCAAGGGTGCATGATGCCCGTTTTCAGTCACAACACATCTCCGAAAGACCTCCTTTCAAAGTGGTAGCTCTATCCTCTCTTTCTTTTCTATCTAAAGCATTGTAAGCAAGCCCAAAGGAGGGTACCCAAGTGGCTTGCCTTCTTTTTCATTTCAGTTTTTGTTTTCCAGCTTTAGTTTAGTTTCTTTCCCTGTTTTCCTTTCATCGTTTAGCTAGCTTAGTTGTGGTATCTTACATGCATGCTCAAAGCTAAAATTATCTAGAGTAGATCTCACACAACCAATGCTAGTTTAGGGTTGTGGAGGCATAAGCAAATCTTTTGCTTTTTCATCATTTCTTTGCATGCAAGCTATAATTTCTTAAATATTTATCTCTCACATATGCATGCAAACATGGGTATCTCAATGGTTTAAATAATCGCTTTCAATTCCGCAAGTCATTTCTAGTTCTTCACATTTTACATGCAATAATTTCATTGTTTAAGAACTCAACTTGCAATTTCGGTTTGGGCCCATTTGGCACCTTTGAGCAAGCTTTAAGCATTCAAACACTTTATAATACTTAGCTCATAGGTTTAAAAAACTCATTAGACTTAATAGGGCACCTTTACCAACCATCTTCACCATTTAAAATGGGATCAGAGGAAGCAACGAAAAGGTGATAGGCCGGGGATGGTCTCGTGGCGCTCAACGTCCTTTTCCGAGAGTTATCTTAGGACTGACCTGTGGAGCTAGGGTGGGCCTTGTTGCCTTACTTCTTGAGCACCCAACAATTACTTGGTAATTGGGGGAGGAAAGTATTGGGTTGACACTTAGATAGGATTGAATCTCACTTAACCACTTTAATCAATCTTTAAGCAACAACTTTCGGGTGATTTACATTTACACTTGCAAGCACTACATCTTATTGTTACTTTTACATGCAAGTCATTTTCATAAGTTGTGGAATAATTATCTAAGTGGTTACATCTGGATCGGGAACACTTTACATTTTCAAGCACTTTTCATTCATATTGTGTTCCTATATTTGAGGTGTGATCCTTTAAGAAGTTGCGCATCCTCCTGGAGACACTCTCTTGACTGGGTCTTGAGTGATTGTATATGTGCCATTGATAAGCAGTCCAATAGAGTAAGATCTATTGTGAGCATGCTTGGCTTGATGTGTTGATGATTTTCTTATCTTGATTACCTTTATTTCCTGCATATACAAGCAATTGGTTATGTTAGCGTCAGAAGTCACTCCTGGATTGCTTGCAGGAGCAGAGCCCAACGCCCATCAGTTTTATGTCACAATAGTTTTTAATGGGTAGAGACTCGGGGAGATATCACTCTAACTCGGGGACTGGGTCTGGTATGCAAGGAACAAAGGAGGTCTTGATCTAACTTCAGTTAGTGAGTTGCTTAAAAGATGAACAGGTGGAAGACTTGGTACGAAGAGTGAACAAACTACCTCAGGCAACAAGCCTTTCAGTAGTTTGTAGAGGAAAAACCCTGAATGCGAGATCCTCTTGGTTCAGGGCTTCGGGAAACTGAAAGGGGGACTTGATTGGATCCTCCAATTCCAAGTCGTTCAGTGCTAAAGAAATCATAGAGACCGATTAGAAACGATGCAACTGTTACAATGATCCAACCTACATCATCCTATAACAGTTGCAACTCGACTGGATCCTCCAATTCCGAGCTGCTCTAACACAGTATAACAAAGATGTAAAAGAAACTGACGTTCATAAGGCAAGAAGTCTCAAGAGTCCAGCATAACCAGAATAACAATGCTTCATTAAAGTTTTACAACCGGGAGCCTTGCTCAACCATCGATCCTTACAAAATACAAAAACTGAGTCTATATACTCAGAAGAATTCGCCTAACAGAGGCGTGTTCAGTCATCCAAAGCTTGGTGTCCCTTCAGCCAAATTCGGACGGATATCCTCCGTCAGATGCCACCTTAACTGCGCATGGCTCCTGCAAGGGGAGTAGCTGAGCCATTAAATGCCGAGTTGGCGTGTGCAGACCTCTCTGGCTAGTCAAGGACTCGGCATGGCCTTCTTTGGAAAAATGGGTACACAGGACCCTTTCGAGCAGACAGCTTACCAGACCCTCCATACCCTACACTTAATGAATGAGGAGAGGTTTCAACCACCCCTTCTCACCTTCATTTACTCCAAGCGAAAACCAGGACCGAGGTCGGATCAGATGGCACCTGGAGATCGCGATGATCCTTTCGGCGACTGGACTCGACACCCTTGGCCCCTTTTGCACAACTCTTTCTATTTTTCCATGTGACCACGGGCTGTGACCCTGCGTTTATTCTCAAAGGCGCTTTCGGTGTTCGCGAATAGGAAGGGGCTGATCCTTGCTTCTTAAAATCGTGATGAGCGAAATGCCGAGATGGCTTGAGTTGGCGCCACGTGTCCCTCTCAGATCTGACGACACTGAGCTCACTCGGCGATGTTGTGGGCCCGGGTCCTGGATGCTCCTGGCACTTCGCGTTTCGGGGATATGAAGGAGCTGCTCCTTGTGCGTCGGAGTCGCGATGGGCGAAAAGGCGAGGGGCCTCATCGCGCACCACGTGTCCCCTTTGGATGGACGGTTGAGACCGCTCCGTGATACTACGGGCCTGACTCTTGGCGCTTTCGGCGCTTCGGGGTTCGGGGTTTCGAGATATAGAATGACATAGAACCCTCACCCTTTGAACTCTCGAATGCCGAAAAACCGACGTGACTAGATCTCACGCCACGTGTCATTTGGATGGACAACTGCTATCCATCGCGCTAATCTTAGTGCAGCTCCGCTAGCACAATTTCCCGCCAATCGTTGATCTGCTCCTATGGATGAATCTTGACCATTGACAATATAATCTTGCCCGCTTACTTGCTTGGAAGCCAAAAACGAGATTTTTCCGTGCTGCGCTCGGGCGCTTCTCGCGCCACTTGCAGACCTGAACGCTCTTATGCCTCGGACGAGAAATGTTACTAACATTAGGCTCCATGGGGGATAGAGTCGTCCCTGTGATGCTCTAAGGACTCATTTTGCAGTTTCAGTGCCTTGCTGTTGGGCTATGGGGTCATTTATTTAAAACTTAAAGACGGAAAGAAAAACAATATTTACAACCTCGAAAGAGCCATGTGCGGCGCAAGAGAAAAATCTTTTTAGGAAATGCCCATTCACAGGACCATTGAAAGCTTCTCGATCTTTCAAATCCCATAACCTGTAGGTATTATTCGAGAATACTTCGGAGACTTTGAAAGGCCCGATCCACAGGGCTTCGAATTTTCCTTGCTTGCCTTTATCTTGTTTAGGAGCATCCCATTTCAGTACCAGGTCTCCTATCCAAAATCCTTCCTTCTTGGCCTTCTTATCAAAAACCTGCTTGATCCTTTGCTGATGGTCCTAAATTCTGTCCATTACTTGCTCCCTGGCCTGCTGGACCTCCACTAGCTGATGAATCCTTCTAATCATGTCATCAGTCTCCTCTTGATGATCCTGGAGGAATTTTGCTACAGGAATGGCTAGATGAGAAGGAAAAACAGCCTCTGCTCCATAGACTAATTGGAAAGGAGAGACGCCTATAGATCTCTTTGTGGTCACTCGATCGACCCATAGAGCAAATTTCAATCTTGAATGCCAGGCCTTGTTGTCTTCCAACAACCTTTTGATGATCCTTATCAGGCTTTTGTTGGAGGATTCTGCTAAATCGTTGCCCTGGGGATAATAAGGGGTGGAGCGAATCAGTTTGATCCCGAATTGCTCACAGAACTTGGCTAACGGCTCAGCCCTGAAAGAGGCCGCGTTATCAGTGACAATCTTACTTGGGCAACTGAATCTTGTGATGAGGTTCTCCAGGAATCCAATGATTATCTTGTGAGAAACATTCCTGGTGGCGATAGCTTCAATCCACTTGGTAAAGAAATCTGTAGCAGTCAGGATCCATCTGTGTTGCCCACTGGAAGCGGGGTGAATTTCTCTAATGAAATCTAGGCCCCATTGCTGGAAAGGTCCTGAAACAACCACAGGATTTAGCGGCAAGGACTTGAGCTGTTGTTTTCCTGCAAATCTTTGACATTGGATACAGGCTTTAACTCCTCTATGGACATCAATGAACAAGGTGGGCCAGTAGTACCCGGCTCTGAGAATTTTGTGGGCTGTGGCCTTCCAGAAATGGTGCCCTCCACATAGGCCGCCGTGAAATTCAACCATGATCATATCGGCCTCTTGTGAATTCATGCATTTTAAAAGCACCCCCAGGGGGTCTTTCCAGTATAAAATTTGATCGATAAGGCAGTATCTGACTGCCTTGAGCTTTAGAGCTCTTGCTTTGTTTCTTTGCAGGCCGTCTGGAGGCCGCAACTCTTGCAGAAAATATATGACATCCTTATACCAGGGACATTGAGCCAATGGGGGCTCCCTTTGAGGGTCTATTGCAGACAGCCGACCTTGCTGAATTCCTGAGCATTCATTGATGAAACTTATTCCCAAAGCTTGGCAATTGGCTTCAGCCAACAGCTTGGCTAAACCCTGACCTTTGATCAATTTGGTAGGCTTTATTTCTAGGTCAAATTCCAGAATCTTGGCTATCCACTTACTCCTTCTCTCGTCTATGTCAGGCTGAATAAGAATGTCTTTAATAGCAGCTGAGGGGACATAAGCGATGATTTTTGATTGCAGGACATAGATTCTAAATGCCTTGAGAGCCTTTACTAGGGCATAGGCCTGCTTCTCCATAGTGTCATACCTGACTTCGGCATCCCTCAATGCTCGGCTGAAATAGGCAACAGGCTACTCTAGCCCAATCTCGTTTGTCTGTAATAAAACAACAACCACCGTGTCAGGTGAGGCAAAGGAGAAAATAAGGAAATCCTTTGAGTAGTCGGGACTAATAAGCACAGGGGCTTCAGTCAAGGCCTTCTTTATTTGCTCAAAGGAATGTCGCGATTCAGAAGTCCACCTCACTTCATTTCCTTTCCTTAACATGGCTGTTATAAGTTTTACCTCCTCAGCAAAGTTAGGCACAAACCTGCTCAAAAAATTAATCTTACCAAGGAAAGATTGGACCTCCTTCTTGGACCTCGGGATTGATAAGGCTTGTATTGCCTCAACTCTGCTAGGGTCAATCCTGACTCCTTCCACTGATACCATGTGGCCTAGTAACTTTCCCTCCTGCATGGCGAATAGAGATTTCTTGGGGTTTAATGAAATGCCAAAACTCTTGCATTTCAGGAAAACCTTCCTGAGATGACAACAGTGTTCTTTATCAGATTTTGAAAACACTGTGATGTCATCCAGATAGACGACCACAAATTTATTCTTTTCCCCAACGAAAGCTATGTCCATGGCACGCTGAAACGTTGCCCCCGCATTCATTAAACCAAACAACATCTTGGCATACATGAATGTGCCCCATGGAGTGGTAAATGCTGTCTTTTCCCTGTCCTCAAGCAGAGCAGAGACTTGATTGTAGTCAGAGAAACCATCGATCATGGACATCCTGGATGCTCCTGTTACCCTCTGCAGTATATGTTCCATCTTTGGTAAGGGGTAGTTATCCTTTCGTGAGCTCCTGTTCAAGTTTCTGAAGTTTACACAAAGTCTGATTTCTCCATTCTTTTTCCTTACTGGTACCAAGTTGGCCACCCACTCTGAATATCTCAGTGGTACGATGATCTAGGCCTGCAGCAGCTTCTTCACTTCCCTCTCCATAATAGGCAGCAGCATAGGATTGATCTGTCTTAGCTTCTGCCTAAATGGCTTGGCCTCCCCTTTCAACGGGATTTTATGCTCGATGACAGAAATGTCATATGTTTTGAGGTCTTCGTAGGTCTAGGCGAAAACATCAGCAAATTCCTTCAAAAGTCCAATGTATTCAGACCTCTTCTCCTTTGTCAGACTTCTTGACAATTTGACAAACTTGGGCTCACTCTCGGTGCCAATGTTGCACTGAATAGTACCAGCGTCATCCTCCGAGATCTCCCCTTTTAATAACACATCATTTCTATCAAAAAGCCTTTCCAAAGGAACCAACCCCCTTGGAATATGGTTGTTGGGGAGCTGCACAATGTTACGCTCTGCTATTTTACTCAGGAACTTACCCCCATCAAGCTCTTCTTTAGAGACAGAATCTTGGTCGATATGCATCTCTGAAAATTCTTCGATAGTCTCCAAGAATTTCTTGATCTCGAGATCATCCTCGAATACCTTCCAATGTTTGACGTTGTCAGGTATGGAGGGCCTGTATTTTACTTCCACATCATATCTGAATTTGGGCGGCAAGGGTACTTTGAAATTGCTGGCTGATGTAGCCAAGGAATCTGCCACTGTGTTCTTTTCTCTTGGGACAAAAGAAATGTTGAATGCTAAGAAGAAACTGTCAATTTAGTACCATACCTCATTTCTGTAGCTTCTGAGTCGAGGATGCTTGGCCTGATAAGCGTTTCTAATTTGCTGGACCACCAACTCTGCATCCCCGAACACTGCTACTTCTTGAATTCCCATTTCTCTTGCTGCTCTTAATCTCAGGACAAGAGCTTCATACTCTGCCACATTGTTGGTAGCTTCAAATTCTAGTTTGTATGACAAAGATATGGTTTCCTGAGCAGGTGACACAAAAAACACCCCTGCTCCAGCGCCTTACCTGGAAAAGGCTCCATCAAAGAACATTTTCTAGATGGGGGTGATGGAGGGAGGAAATTTATGGGAAGTGGTGGGCGGCTTTCTGAGTTTTAGAGGAGGCTCGGGAGTGTTAGTGAGTTGTAGCACACTGGAACCTAAATCAGTGTCCAAGGCAAAAATGGGATGGTTGGTGGGGTTGGCCTCATCACTGATTATATAGGCCAGTTGGGCTTCCCTGTATAGCCTCCGATGTTCTCCTCCAAACACTGGGATAGTAGCATATGTGAGGTCCATCTGCAAAGTTCCCCCTAATCTTTTTATCCAAGATCTTGACAACAACATACCGAACTTGGGGGGGACATTAGCCACTACAATATCCATGACCACACTTTTCATGGGCAACTGAAACAAGGTCACGACCAGGTCTTTGATAACTCCTAGACATTGAACTTTTCTGGAGTTAAAGGAATAGAGGTCATGATAGGCTCGGGTTACCTCTAGCCCTAACTCTTCCATAACAGTTTTGGGCATGAGGTTGTGAGAAGCCCCCGAATCCATCGAGCAGTTGTGCAGTACCTTGTCATGTATGTTCAAGGAAGTGTAGAAGGGAGGGGATGAGTCATTCCTGTCTTCTACCATAGGACCTAGAATAACTGCAGGCTTTTCATCTTGCAAATTGATGGAGTCTGTGGGAAGGCATGAGACCTCAGACTGTAAAATCTCAGAGAAACGTTTCTTGAACCCTTCATGTTTAATCAATTCGGTTAGGGGCACAGGGATTCTGATCTTTTGAATTTCATGCTCGAAATTAAAAGAAGATGTAAGCTTCGGGATTTCTCTTATTTCAGGAACATGACTCTGGACTATGGGAGAGAGGGGTCGAAGTTTCTTACCTCTGTGACTGTCCGCTACTTCATTAGCAGGTTTCTCTGTTCTAGTGAACTGCTCAGGAACATCAGGTGCTACTGTCTTTTTCTTAGACCTCAGATCATACCTGCCTTGACTGCCATTAGCTTTGTCTCCCTTGCTCAGTTCATTTAGCTGACTGTCCACGAGACTCTTCGTATGCTAATTGAGTGAGATGAGGAAAAGGAGGAGTGTCCCCGAAGCAATGGATTTCAGGATCAAGCTCATCTGTTTCCCTTTCTTCCCCCTCGGCCACAAAATTATTTTGAAAAGGGGCTTGAATTTTTTGGTCTTCTCTGTCTCTTCCCCTCTGTCTTTGCATAGTCGGGGAGGTAATATTGTTTGGCCTCCTGAAACCTCCTTTGTTTTCGGCATTTTGGGGGCCCTTGTATGCTTGCCTCCCCTCCACCTTCATTCTCTCCATCTCTGCAGACAGAGACTTCACCATCTTGGTCAGTTCATCTACTTGAGGGTGGGGCACCGATGGGCCAAAAGTTGAGGCTTCCGATCTTCCCTTTCTTCTGTCTGCGTCGGCCTTGTTCCTCAGTCTATCAGCTGCCAATGCATTGGATTCCACTTCTATGGCCGCATCTTGCATTTGAGCTAAGGAGGTGGCTCTTCTTTCTCTCAATAAAAGACAGAAATCGGGGTCAAACGCACTAGCATAAGAAATCTTGGTCGAGGCTTCTGAGGGTTTTATTTTGGCAGGAATTTTATTATACATCTTATTGAATCTTTTGTTGAAGTCAGAGACAGACTCTCCATCCATCTTCTTCAAAGACCCCAACTTTGTCATGTAATACATGAAATCCTTCCTATCTCCCCACTGCCTCAAGAAAGCACTATCCAGGGCTTCGATCCCAGCAATAGATCCGGGGGCCAGTCCTCTAAACCATTTTCTCACCTCACCATCCAGGCTCTGGACGAAGACTCTCATCCAAACATCTTCATTTTCAATGTTCAGGTTGTGTGCATAACTGTAGAAAGCAGCCAGGTGCTCTTCCACAGTTATGTCCCCTTCCCCAGTGAACTTGGGCATATACTTCAAGTAATCTCCAGCAGGGAGAGGATTTATAGGATGGGGTAGGATTAAGGGAGCATATCTGGCAATGACTATGGCGTCCATTCTATTTAGAGGGGGATTAGCACTAGCCATAGGAATATTAGGTGGAGGAGAACTTGGAGGAGAAGGAGTTCGCGAGGGGGCTACTGGGAATGAGTCTCGAAGTGGAATGGGAAACAAAAGGGGATTTAAGGAGAAGGCCAACGGGTTCAGGTCAGCCGATACTCCTTTTTGTGCAGGAGGGGGTAACAGTAACAAGAGGAGGAGTGGTAAAGATAGGAGTGGGGAAATCTTTTGCGGTCTCGGGTCTACGCCAAAGTAGAGCTTCAGAGGAGAGGGGAGTGACAAGGGTTTCTCCCTCCAATCCCAGACCAGGAGGGGAAAACTCAACAGGAACACTCCCGAAATTCAGGAAACGGGAAACCTCTGAAAGAGTTCTGTTAAGAAACTGAGGAGGAGAAAATGGAGTTCCTATAGAAGGAGATGGCGGATTACCTGGTTCGACGGTGGAAGCTTCTTCTTCAGAGGCCTTTCCTTTTCTGAGAACCACCTCTGGATCAGTTTCAGGTGTAGCTAGAGGTAGCTGTGGATGAGACCGCGGGTGTCTACCTCTCAAAGCCACAATTAATACAACAGGTTTGCCACAGTGGAGTCGTCACAATGGAGTCGCCAGGTGCACAGTAGCAATCTTCAAAGGATCTGATACCTGATGCACCTTCAGAATCAGAGGCTCAATGTCGTTCAATCTCGGGGAAAATTTTGAACTTTGTCTTCGACAACGGTGCCATAAATGTTAGCGTCAGAAGTCACTTCTGGATTGCTTGCAGGAGCAGAGCCCAACGCCCATCAGTTTTATGTCACGATAGTTTTTAATGGGTGATCAAATGGGTAGAGACTCGGGGAGATATGACTCTAACTCGGGGACTGGGTCTGGTATGCAAGGAACAAAGGAGGTCTTGATCTAACTTCAGTCAGTGAGTTGCTTAAAAGATGAACAGGTGGAAGACTTGGTACGAAGAGTGAACAAACTACCTCAGGCAACAGGCCTTTCAGCAGTTTGTAGAGGAAAAACCCTGAATGCGAGATCCTCTTGGTTCAGGGCTTCGGGAAACTGAAAGGGGGACTTGACTGGATCCTCCAATTCCAAGTCGTTCAGCGCTAAAGAAATCACAGAGATCGATTAGAAACGATGCAACTGTTACAGTGATCCAACCTACATCATCCTATAACAGTCGCAACTCGACTGGATCCTCCAATTCCGAGTTGCTCTAACACAGTATAACAAAGACGTAAAAGAAACTGACGTTCATAAGGCAAGAAGTCTCAAGAGTCCAGCATAACCAGAATAACAGTGCTTCATTAAAGTTTTACAACCAGGAGCCTTGCACAAATCCCAAGGTAAAATTTTTGTTTAGAATTTCCTGAAGTCAATTGCTGAGAGGGAGGCTGTACTGTACAAATCCGTACAACAGAGAAGTGGGCACAGTTTTCGAGGCATTTGAGGCACAAAAATCGAGGCAGCTTGAGGGTGTTTGCTGTTGAAGGATGGTCGTACAGAGCAGACTGTACAACAACTGATTGGTACACATTTCAAGGTGCTGATTTGGAGTAGGCCGTACAACAGTATGGATTTCTGGGCACGGTTTTTTAGGTAGATTTCTGTGGGACAGTTTGGGTGTTTGTAAGTGTTCTCTTGCTGCTGTAACTTTTGGACTTCCTGAAGCTCTAATAAATCTCTCTCTTGGTGGGTTTCCCCAAACTGGGGTTTTCCCTGGCTGGTTGCCAAAATTTGGGTGTGCACATGTGCTTTGTGATTGCTGTTCATTGTTATTTTCCACTACAATACTTGCTTAGTAGTGTGTGTTTTTGCTTATGATGTAGCTGTATGTGGGTATTACATATTAGAGTTCATTTAAGACAAAAATTTGTGTTTACTAAGAGTTTGACAAAAGTCCTATGGAGTTAGTGTGCTTTTGTTACTGGTTTTCTACATTATCTATATTTGAAAAGTGATGGAAATGGAGGAAAATAGACATTTTCCTTTTTAGCATAACTTAATCATATGGTCAGATTTTAGTGAAGGTTCTTTTGATTTTTTGTGAACTTTCTCTACTTATGCTAGTAGTGTTGGTTTGGTGAGTTTCCACAGTTACAGAGGCAAATCTTGCAACAAAAGCGTTGGAGTAGGGTTAACAGGTTTAAAATCAAGACTCAAATTCAAGAAGGCATAACTTTTTCATTCGGTAACAAAATCAAGCTCCGGCTTTTTTAATCTGCTTAATTTTTTGGGTGGATTGCAGTGTTGTTGTTAGCTTCCAGACTTTTGCTGTAAGAAGCAATCCTCTTTACAGAAGCATAATATAAAGGAGTAGTTATGAGGAATGATTGTCATCCTCTCCACTTGGGTTCTATTCTTGATAGTGACATGTTGATATGGCCTTGAGCCCTGTTGCCGCCTTTATACACACTTGGGTAATGTGGAAGAAATCTTCAATCCACTCGGTGTGTTCTTGGGGGTAAGTTAGAGTTAAGGTGCTGTCACCTAATCCTCAACTCCTCCGTCTAGGCCAACTCCTAGCGAAGCCAAGGGGGTAGTCCCTAAGAAAATAATCTAAGGCTTAAAACTAAATCTAAGCAATTAGTGTTCTAGGAGTTTATTGCAAAAGACACTATATAAAGTAAATTTATTCTAAAAGCATATATCAATCAACCACCACAAGATACACAAGAAATACTTGCATAAAATGATACTTAAGATAACAAGATGCAAGTAAATTAGTAAATGCTTCAAGATAAATATAAATGACTGAGAAGTAAAAGATACTTGAAGCAAATGGCTTTGTAAAAAGTGTAAATGAGACCAGTGCCTTAAAGGTATCGTGGGCAGTCGTAGATTGCATATTTTATTAGATTATCTTTATTGATAGTAGGTTAATGAGATAAATTTTATTTGCAAGAAAATAAAGTGTTTGAAAGCTAATCTGGATTTGGCCTCTAGAGAGGTTATCCCTTTAGCT
>CBVK0100043604.1:0-10286 GCA_900067695.1 Picea abies | reverse complement strand
CTGAGAACTTGCCGAAACCCAATGGTTTCACCAACAAGCCCACTAGAGGTGCCGGAGGTCCAACACCAAGGGGAACAAGCCCGAGGTATTCAGTGAAACTTCGCACACTCCCCCTAGACGGTTCTTAAAGCCAAACAATAATCCTCTTTTGAGATTTTCCTATTATTACTACTCCACACTGACCAACCCAACGTGTATGAAACTTACTCCCAGAAGATCGAGACAAGCTCGCAACTGGAAGGGTCGGGAACAACATTGGGAGCTGAGGGGAAATGTTTAGTTTAAACAATAAAGCAAAGTACTGAAAGGGAAATATTTTTTAATTACTAAGTCTTCATTGGCCAACCTCTTGCGAGGAGTTGAGAAGATGGTTTATTTCCAACTTTGAAATTCCATAAATGAAATCTAAACTAGCAATTAGTATTCTATTTTGCAAAAGGGAAACTAAACTAGATTGTGATTTGTTTTAACTTTATTGTTTATGTGAGATTGTTTGAATTTTATAGCAAATGGAAAATTGAAAGCAAACTAGAAAGACAAATAGTCCAAAACACAACACCAACCCCCCCCTAGGGGGAAACAAAAAGTGAGGCTTCCTTTGGCTCACTTATTTTATTATCTCGGTTACAATGGTCTCTTTTTAGAGACTTGGGATCTTTATATGAATGGATCGAAAATGTTTACAATCTTTTTTAGAGCTTTATACAAGTATAGGGTACTTCAAGGGGTTCTTGAGGCTTCAAAACTTCAAAATTTGGGCAGCGTTTTCCTTTGTCTTTTCGTCAAACCTGCAAAAACAGCAAGTTAATTGGGGCAAAGATGCCCAAAAAGCTATTGGAAGACCTTGCAAAAAGTGTTAGTCAATGTATATAAAATTATAGAAAATTGGCTAAGTAAAACTACACAAAAAATAATAGTTAGAGCTAAATAAAACAAGAAAGGAAGGCTTTTTTCTTTATGATATTATTTGCTGTCCCAAAACAGTAAGTAATATTACAAAAATGCCTAGATAAGACTTCTAAACTCTTTACAAAATGAAACTATCTTTAGCCTTTAAAATATTTCTTTAAAAATGAAACTAAGATAGATTGCAAGCTAGATTTAGGAATAAAGCTCTGTGATCTAATCTACTTGCTCTTATCATGCAAAAGAAAAGACAACCTTAAGATTTTACTTTGAAAATAGAAAGCTTTACTTTGCATGAATTGAAAGTAACCCAATTTGATAATTTAGAAATGGAGAAGGAGAAGAAGAAAAGTGCTTTGAAACCCTTGGAAAATTGGGCAAATGGAGTCTTGTTGATGGATCTACAAGAGGGGCTATGTCTCCTTGAAATCTTGAAGGGTGAGGTAAGTGCAACCGATGCCTATCCTTCTCTTCAAGTGTGATGATCTGCAAAAGACTTAGAGATTCCTTGCCCAAAACTTGTTAAACATATGATGCTACTTACAAAGAAACTTTGAAATAAACATGAGCATTAACCGAAATGAACATGCAAACTAAAGCCATCACTTGTAAACAAACATTAAGATTATTAAACAAACAAGTTTTATAATCTTACCCAATTAGGAGATAGCTCCTCTTAGAAGGCATACAATAACTATTAAAAGCAACAAATACACATAAGCAAATTATACCTCACAATTAAGCATTTGACATAGAAGCTCCACACATGAAAGTAGACACCAATGTAGCCTCCAAAGCCTTTCTTTATTCCAATAAAAAAAAATGATACAATAGCAACACAATGGCACAATTCCAAAGCTCCAACTAGCTCAACAATGAGAGAATGCTTTGTTAAATAAGGAGAGGGGCACACTTCCCAAGGAGGGACGACGCACCACTTGGAGGGGAAACCTTTGCCAAGTGTGAGAGATGGAGGTGCCACCTCTCTCCACACACCAACTACTTGACTCTTGGGGAAAGAGAGTGGGTTGGAGGGGCGCCACCTCTCAAAAGGGAGGCAGCCTCCTCTTGGAATGCACCACCTCTCTCTAAGGGGGGCACACCCTCTCTTGGAGATCTCTCCAATCCCAAGATAGGCACCCTTTAACTCTTCATCCATTTATTACTTAACTCAAATATGCTTTCCCTTGTCTGCCACATAGCCTTTTAGGCTTTATTTCACCCAAAACATGTTTAAAAATGTTTTCGACACTTTGCTAAAATTTAACAATCCTGATTTTTTGTCTTTTTTTGGGTTTTGTGAGTAAAATTGATTTTTTAGTGATTAAAATCACTAATTTCACTCACAAAATTGGGTACTTAGGTAAATTGGGTGCTCTAGGTTAAAAAATGAGCACCCCCAAGGCATATGAAGCCTCCTAATACCACTTTTTTATTACAACTTCAAATTATAATTAAAAAATTCCTTTTTACGAGAAATTTTTTAATAACTGAAAAAATTAAAAAATCCTAAGTGGGACTTAGCACATTTCCATAAAACTCTAGGGGAATGTTTAACATGGTAATATACATTAGACACTAGGCTTAGAGGACCATGCTAAGGCCTAACCATGAGTATATACTCCAGCTTTGGAGGAATTGAGTGAAAAAACTCGGAAATTATAAATTTTTTTTTTGACAATAACGTTTAGAGGGATTTGTATTAAAAATGGCAAAAGCCACAAATCTGTTACAGAGGCAGGCTGCACAGAGCTAATGCCAGCGAAAGAGGACTACAATACTTAAAAACCAGTGGAACTGCTTCCCATGCCTGAAGAAAAACTGAAACTAAGCTTATTTATAGACCTAGCTTCTATACAAAATGCTAGGAGCTGATAGAGCTTCAGACTGGTACGATTCGGCGCTTCAATGCTTACTTCTCAGAGCTGTCTCCCCATTCCAGGTTTAGCTTGGCGAGTTTGTCCTCCAGGCCTCCGATTCGGTCCTCGAACCGTTCTTGAGGGCTTTTCAATTCCTGATGCAGTTTGTCGAGTTCTTCAGTGAACCCGATCTTGACAAAAGATAAATCTTGTTCTAACTGCTCCATCCTCCTGCCAGCTTCAGAATCGAGGTTTTCTAAGAAGTCCAGTTGGTACTGGAGCATGTTCTTGAGCTTTTCGAGCTTCTCATCTAGCTGCTTGAGGCGCTCTTCTACAGGGAGAGGACGGCTTGAGCTTGCGGCCATGACTGGAGTCTCTGGAGTCGAAAACTAGCGTCGGCTTCTCCTACTTTGGACTTGTCTGCGAATGAACTGAGGGATTGGGTCGAAAGGGCGGGGATTTATGCTTGGGGGGCCTCCCCACATCATGACTCCTGCAGTGCTGGTCCCGAGAGGCATGGATTTATGCTTGGGGGGCCTCCCCACATCATGACTCCTGCAGTGCTGGTCCCGAGAGGCATGGGCGCGGGGGTGGGCTTCTGCAAGATCAGGTGGAGCGACTGCTCGGGCGCGTGCGAGCGGGTTCTTTCACTCCAGCAAACCTTCACGCGAAATGACGCGATCTCTTGCCTGCGCGTCCTTGCAAACTGATAAGAATCACCTTTGGGCAGAGGGGAGATCATGGGAGATCCACTTGGGATGGGTGATCATTGACCAGGGACTGTCCTGCCTCCAGCTCGGCTCCTCTGTTAGCTTCAATATCCGCGTCATGATTGAGCTCCCTTAGAACATGGAAGATTTGAAAAGAGTCCAAACCCCTTAAGAGCAAACGAATTTTGGATATAAGGTTGTTGAGCATAGCATTTTGGGTTGCTCTTTTGTGGATTATGGCTTGAATGAGCATGCGGGAATCCCCTATAATAATAAGCTCCCGAGCTCCTGTGCTTTGAACCTGGCAAAGGCCCTGCCAAAGCGCCATTGCCTCGGCATAGTTGTTGGAGGTTGTTCCCAGTTCAATTGCGTAACGCAACCTAAATCCAGTACTTGAATTTTCAATGAGGCCTCCTCCACCTGCTTGACCGGGGTTTCCCTTGGAGGCCCCGTCAAAAGAAAGAATGTGGCAATCCCTTTCTCGTTTCCACTTCTCGAAGTCTTCCTTTCCTTGTCTGAGCTCCCAAGAAGCTTGGACTGTGGGAGAGGAGATGGTCCCATTGGGGTTTAGGGGGAGGAATTGAGTACACCAATGTTCTTCTTTGTCGTCCATCTTCCTGCTATTCGGCGGGAAGGTGTGGTTGCTAGCCCATTCTTTAAAGAGAGATCTGATTCTGGCAGCCACTTGTGGAGGAATCCTTTCCTTTTCTCGAAAGAGTCTGCTGTTCCTCTCCAACCAAAGACCCCACAGAGTGAATCTGGGCAGGATTTGCCAGAGAATTGTAACCAAATTATAAATTGCTTGGACAACAGAGTATAATTAACAAGTAAAAAAGTCACTCCAGATTAACAATTCATGTCTAAGTCTTAGGTGGCTAAACCTTTTACAAAGTTCATCATGCAACATATCTTATTAGAATTCCCCGCAGGGTATGGAAATGTGGAAAAGGTTGGTCAAATAGACCGGTTGAACTTTTGAACTCTGAATATTGAGCATTTGATTGCTCAAACTTTGGCAGCTCAACTGCAAGTCTAGCTAGTGCAACTTAGTGGATAACAAGCCCTATAGAATCCAAAGTACAACTTGAGTGGGCCTAAGGGTTAAGAACATGTGTTTCCTCCTAGCAGGTCACATGTTCAAATCCAGAGGGGGGTAGGGTATGCACACCTCCTTAGACTTTAGCAATCAAATCACTACATGGAGGGGGTCCCTTGTCCCACAAACACGGGGGTCTCATACTCCAATTTGGTGTCTGGCTCGGCTGTGACCTTAAAATTAGATTATTATTGTTAGTTGGAGCAGCCTGTGAAGCCATTTGGTTGAAGAGGATACTTGGTGAAATGAATCTTCCACAAGGGTTGACCACTATCGTTTGTGACAACAGAAGTAGTATACACTTGTCAAAGAATCCAGTTTATCATGGCAGGACCAAGCCTATTGAGATCCATCATCACCATATCCAAGTATTGATTCAAAATGGAGATATGCAGCTTGAATATTTTAGAAGTGAAGATTTTATGTGAGGTCAAATTTGTAAAATTTAGAGACAATTTTGGTCTCAGAAATTTTAATGATGTGATGTTGATGTTTATTTGTGATGTAAATTGTAATTGCTCCCAAATAAACATTAAGGGGGGATGTTAGTGATAAGGGGTTAATTCATGGCTAATCCATTGATCAATGATGTGGCATTTATGGATAAGATTGTTTGATTTGGTCGGCCTGACCTTCATAAGTGTAAAACCCCGATGTTTCTAATATAAATATATTCCTAATGCCACTCTCCACTTGTCTTTCTGGCAAACTAAGAATTGACATTTTCTTTGTGGTGATCAATCCACCTGCATTCGGTGTCATGTGTGATTGCTTTGTGTGTTTTTCTTTCTCTTGCTTTTACTTTCAAAGCTGGTCATAATTAGATGGTATTTGGAGGTGGAGAGCTCTGGTTCCTGGGATTGGTATTTCCAGGCTATCCTGATTGACCCTGGAGCCTATATACAAAATAGTTCTTTATGTAGAAATAATGTGAATTAACAAAAAATGAACTGTGTCTTGTATTTGGCCTGCAAACAATACTAGGAACCACTCGATCAACCCTTCTTTGTCTCTGTTTACAAGTTGCATTTAATCTATTGATTTTTGAATTCATTGAAGCTTCATTGTTTTTAAGACTGTAGAATTGGAAGGAAGAAAAGCTAAAAAAGAATGGAAGGACGTTTTCCTACAACTTTTTGTCTGTTAATGTGGATCCTTATTCAATCAAGTTCCTTTGCCAATAAGCATGGTTATTTATCCCAGGGGTTTTTCTTTTGTTTGTTGTTCACGGTGATCTGATTCCAGGACGCAAATCGGAGGGCAACTCAAACAGGTTGGACTGATTAAGTTATAGGCACAAAAGCAGGAACACAAATGTACACAAAATAATTCAGAACAATGCTCTGTGAAAGAGTGCAGAAAAAAAAGATGCTCTGTTGCTATGCTTCGTATCATACACACAATACATAGGAATACATTCCAGTTACAAGAATGTCTGTTCAGTTGCTGATGGTGGTTTGGTTTTTGTCTTTTTGGTGCGCCACATGCTGCTGTTGGTGTGCATGTGCAATGATAAGCATTCCTGGTGTGTCTGTAGACTGGTGAGGTGGGCGTGCATAGGCTGATGAAGTGTGCGTACATAGACTAGTGAGGTGGGTGCACGTAGGCTGCTGAAGTCTGTGCAAAGACCTGTGAAGTGGGCATGTGTAGGTGTCTGAAGTGTACGTGCAAGCTCAAACCTGGCATCCCTAGTATTTTCTGTGCCAAATGCTGTTGAGGTTTTAGGGTGCTGCACACTTGGTGTTGGGGTGCAAGGGTTGGTCTATTGGAGAAGGTCAGCATGGATGGTTGGCCCTTTCTGACACACGTGAGGTTTTGTGCTGGATGTCTGTGGTTGTGCTCAGATCACATGGTGGCCGTGTTGAACTCTTCGGTGGACCAAAGTTTACTGTATTTTGTGTGGACCTAGGGGTCCAACGTACAATTTGTTTTCTGTAGTGTTAATTGGGATTGCTGTAGTCATGATTGTAGTATAAATTCCCTAATAAATGAATTGAGAGCTACTATAAATTCATTTCAAGTGTTTTTAAGACGAAGCTTTTAGAATAACCACTTTTTATGTTTGATAAAATATCAGGGCGGACTTCCAATGTACGTTGCAACTCGGGGTCTATACAACATGAGGCCCCCAACGATTTTCGTGCCAGCAGACATAAAAGAACATGTAGAGAAGTTGTTTGAAGTTCACAGAGCAATGGATCATTCAGAGCTGAATCACAATCTAGTAGGGTTGAATGTTGGTATGCTCTGGACATTTTCCCTTTCGTATAATCCAAAATTAATTGAAAACAAAGTGATTTAACAATGGGTAGGTGCTCAGTTATCAGTCCTGTCTGCAGGAGAGGAATATCAAATAAGGAAGGACCTTCTAGTCAGGCCATTTAAGACCTATCATGTTATACCAAGCCAGGTAGGGTTTTGCCTATTCTCCAGACACACTATTCGGTGTGGTTTCTATCTATTATTTTCCTTTCCTAAAATGCAGCACCATGGAAAATTTCTAAGCTCTTTTTGTTGTTGATCGAATTTAGGGATATATCATCTATTCTGTAAAGCAGAAACTAAAGAAGGAGTATCTTGGTCGTTCATCAGATGATATTAAGAATTTGAAGTTCTCAGGTGTGGAGGTGTGTCTGTGCATTCTTAAGTTTTCTTGAAACATCTCTCTTGTGTTGGAATGTTGTGGTTCTTGCATTTATGATCAACAGTCATTTTGTTATTCACTAGAATGACATGATTTATTTCCATTGTTTTATTATTTTCATATTGGCATAGTTATTGAAAGTTGCAATTGAATCGCAGATCACAGACACTGTAATATCACCAGAAATTGCTTTCACTGGAGATACAATGGCTGAATTTATAGTCGATCCAAACAATGTTGATGCAATGAGAGCAAAGCTTCTTATCATGGAGGTAGCCTGCCCCCTTTGTTTTCCTTCATTCATTTTCATATGTTTTAACTTTTAGTCTTTTACCATGTTGGCATAGGAAATTTTTTTCAAAGATTAGCTTTTGTACTAAAACATGTATTTTTATCCATTCATGCATATTCTCCTTTGAGAACATTAACTCATATTGTCCTTTATTTTCATTTTGGCTTTTAATACAATTTAAGTGTAAAATTTGTATAATAGATTGAGAAAGTATAAAATTAAGTGTTACATCTATTGGTGATATATCGCCGATATCTTGATATATTGCTGATATTGCAATCTACCGCACATCATTCTCCAAGCCGATATTATCGGTGCTATTTATCACGATAATTTCATCTTTTGAATTATTGTGATACATTCAAATTATTGCGATAAATTCAGTAGTTATCATGAGCTGATGTACATTATCACCCCTGTCTGCATCAAACTCGCCTTATAACCATTTTTTTGGTCTTTTAACCCTCATTTTACAAAAGTGAGTGAGGGGATTGAGCTTTTAGGATACTGTGACCATTTTCCATTAAGCAAACAAGGGGAAGTCCACTATTTTCATTGCCATCAGCGGAGCAATTGTGGAGTGGGGATTTACTCTGATCTACCATATCCATATTCCCAGGTATGTAGAAAAATTTATGCTTGCATTTCTTTTGTTTTTCTAGATTTAGTATAGGGTTTGCAATGTCCATTAGATATACTTCTTCTTGCCATTTTTTTAATGGGAGATTTAACACTTATGTAGCTGTGATATTTTAATTGCAGCGTTCTTTTAAGTTTTGTGTTGATTTGAATTTCCCCATTTGTTTTGTGCCATAGGTTTAAAACTTTAATCAGTGCTCTACAAAATGCCAAAACCATTGGACCCAATGTGGGAGTATGGTGAACCATATGAGGGTCATAATAGACTGTGGCTGAACTGTAAGCTATGTGGAATGGAAATGTTTGGCAGAATTAATTGCTTGAAATACCACCTTGCCAAAATCCCAGGGCATGAAGTGGATATTTGCTCCGCATCTATCGCAGAAATTGTCCATATTGCGAATCAATCAATTCTTGATATTGCTAGGAAGAGAGATTAGAGGGAAAAAATGAGGCTCAAGCTTGCAAATAAAACAACAAGAAGCATGGGAACCACAAGCATCTCAGGGGTGGGGGAAACCCAATCCTCAGCCACACCTTCCACAGTGCCCTTGACATCCTCACCTTTCTTTGTGCTGAGCTCAATGCGTAGAGGACAACCTTCTATTCAGTCGATAATTAAAACAAGGGAGAAGGAGGAGGCTGACGAGATTGTGGCCAGATGTTTTTTATGGAGTGACATTCCTTTCAACATTGCCAAGAACAACCCATTCTACCATTCCATGTTTGAAGCCACTGCTATTGTTGGCCTTGCGTACAAGGGCCCTTCCTGTAATGACTTGAGAGGGTCTCTCCTTCAAGGGGAAAAGATTGATTGTACTCAGAGATTGGCTGAGCTTAGGGAATCACGGGAGATCACCGAATGCACCATTATGTTAGATGGTTGGATAGATGGGAAGGGCAGGTCCATTTTCAATTTCTTGATTAATTGTCCCAGGGGGACAATGTTTATCAAATCTGTTGATGCATCTACACATGTTAAAGATGCACAGTTACGATGTGAGTTGTTGGATGGGTTCATCTGGGAGATAGGTTTGCAATATATTATCTAAGTCAGTATGGACAATGCTGCTAATTATGTTGCTACTGACATGTTGCTTATGGAGAGGTTTTAGACCTTATATTGGGTTCCTTGTGCCGTTCGTTGCATTGATTCGATGTTAGAGGACAAGGGCAAAATTTCTTGGATCAAGGAAATTGTTGATTCAGCTAGGAGTGCCACAAAATATTTAATCATACATATGTTCTTACACTCATGAGATAGTTCACAAGGAACAAGGAGTTGGTTCGTCCCACAATCACTCGTTTTTCCACTAGCTTAATTTCTCTTTAGTCTCTCCACAATTTTATGTTGGAGTTGTAGAGGATGTTTATTTAAGATGTGTGGAATTTTTGTCTACAAGGAACAAGCATGTTTATTTAAGAGTTGTGGAATGTTTCTCTTACACTGATGAGATAGTTCACAAGGAACAAGGAGTTGGTTCATCCCACAATCACTCGTTTTTCCACTAGCTTCATTTCTCTTCAGTCTCTCCACAATTTTATGTTGGAGTTGTAGAGGATGTTTATTTAAGATGTGTGGAATGTTTATGTCCAAAACACTAAAGTGGATGGGCAAGCCATAGCCCAACTTGTGAGACACAATCAGGGTTTTTGGATGGGAGTGCAAGAGTTGTGTGCCATTAGCGAACCTTAGGTAAAGGTTCTTTGCTTGGTTGATGGTGACAAACCCGCAATGGGCCACTTGTATGAGGCCATGGATAGGGCCAGGGAAGCTATCCATCAGTACTATGAGCACAAGGGGGAGGATGGATTCACTAGACGAGTCCAAATATGGAGTGTGATTGATGAGTGATGGAACAATACACTCCATTTTCTGATTCATGCTGCAGGGCTCTACTTCAACACTGTTAAGAACCTGAATAGATCGACAAATATAATCACCACAAATACTGAATACACAATAGATCCACAAAACAAGATAGAAGAAACCACACTTTATTATATCAAAACCCTTGAGGTAGGGCAACACCATACAATAGATCCTATTATGGAAGGGATCCTCTCCTGTTCACTTGCCTCTTCGAGGGGGCATCCTCCTATTGAGCTATCGCTCCAATTACAATACTTCTCTTCATGT